>MU130494.1:90300-117248 GCA_015039465.1 Phlegmacium glaucopus | reverse complement strand
GCAACCTCTTTAGATCCTTAGAATGGGTACTCGTCTCAGTTCGTCATTTTTAGCGTCGACTCCGTGAATGACGTTTTGTCTTTGTCGCATAGGTTGCGGCAGCTCTCTTAGAAGCTTGATGTGTTCTGGCAAGGGGAAGAAGGTCTCCACTTCCTGGAAGACCTTTCTTCCCATTCCGACACCTAGGGGCACTCACCCCGTTGATATTGTTGTCAGTAAGCTAAGACTACGCGCACGTCTGCGCCTAACGGTAGTCCACGGAAGTTCATTTTTGCGGGTAGCAATATCTCCTGAGTCACTCGAGGTAAATCTCTCGATCTCAACATCATTATTTATTTCAGTAATGAGTGTCTCGTTTATTAAACGGTCAGGTTCACTTGCTCGAATAGCACCCTCAACGGGACTGCCAGACGGAAGGACTGATATCTCCTTCACAGGGGAAGGGGGTCTCGACGCCACGACGTCGCTGTAAGTACGCAACGCCGTCATGGAGTCGGATCTGATGGCATTCATGCCACCTTCAGTACGAGGAGCTAAGGCTCGACTCGCAGGAATGGAAGGACGAAATGGGGGTATTTCTTGGCTAAGCACGCTGGATTGGGTAGCTATCCCGACTCCATGGCGAGCTCGCAGGTTATAGGTTCTGTTAGAAGACATGTCAGTAAACAAAATTTAAGGAAAATATGTAGCTATATTTTTTTTTCAAGATTTTGTGTAGTCCGTTTAGCTGCTGGTAGACCCGGGTGATCAATCCGAAGGCTCCTAGTCGACTAGACGGAAAGAATGAGAAGGAAAGGATTCGTTTAGATAAGCTTTAGTTCGTCAAAAAAGATGTGGCGAAATCGTGACTGCTGTGATGGTTAAATAACAGAAGAGTGGTTTCGACACACGGAGGAACTCAAAAGACGGGGTAAAAGTATTTAGAATTCACTAACTGTAACATGATCTAGCGACTGGGTTTTTATACGGGGTTTATAGGTGGACTGTTATAACAATAGAAGAAGAATTGTAACCGAGGTAGAATAAGGAGGAAGGACCGTGTCGGCTCCAGTATTAAAGATCTGGGAGCTGTATATCAAAATGAATGACTAAAGAGTGACGGTAGGTGAGAAAAAATAAGGAATAGGGTTGAAAGAAAGGCCGATCGTTACACTAAGGTTATCAGTGTCACACGATGCTCTCATTCATGAAAGAGGCTTGTATCAAAAAGGTACCATGACCAATTTCCCACCGCTGCGGTGAACGCCTTGTGAGCTATTCCATGCTGGTCCTTGGTTCCTTCAAGACCTGTCTCTGCTTTGCCGCTCCCCATTGTGAAATGCAACACGAAAAAACCAGAACTTCATGCTATTCTCGTCTCAATCTAACTTAACCTAATCTCAAATTGTCAACTGTGCTCTTTCACTACATTGTGGATGTTTCTTCTTCTTCCCATACTGGAGGGAAAAGAAATCGAACAGCAAGATCCAGAAGAAGTCGCTTTGCAAGACGCGATTATTAGCAAATTAACTGTAGCTGCCTATGCCGACGCGATGGATACGCACTTGGCTCAGTCTATTGAAGCAGAGGCCGAAGCTGAACGGTGGGCTAGTATAGAGAGATTGAAGCTAGTGATTCCTTGGTTCCTCTTGCAGGGTATGGTCTTCATTTTTGTCTCATATTGTATCTTAAAATATCGTTTTTTTTTGGTAGCGTTCCCGCTACGAGTCATGAATGTTTAGAGTCATTTTACACACTCTGCAACGTCTCTCCTTTGTTACTCCGAAACATTTTCCTGTCTCCATCCAACTTCACACTGCGTCCAGGTGCCTTTACAAGCTTACAACTGCTTTTTGTCCGCACTTGGAGAACCAAAACGTCCCTAGCTCTTACGATACTCATTTCACCTCACGTAACTGACCGTGAAATTCTATGATGTCGATGTTATGGTCCTATCTCTAATTTTCTGGGAGGATTTTAACAATTCCGTTGGAATTGATGCATCAGGAATGTCGATACGACCATGAAACCTTGGAGCGCGGCGTCTCTAAGACAATTAGCGCAGCTTCATTAATGGAACTGCGACACAATAAAATCGCGGCATTGTGCGCGTTATTAGCACAAACGCAGAAGCTTCAACCTTAACCCCCTGTGGATTTACTCCTGAAACTGTCGACGTCTCTACTACCATCTCTTTCTTCCATCCACCCCTCGTCTCTTAACTGTTTCTCCTCCAGCCCCATCGTTCTCATCTCGCCTTCGCCCTGGACCTCTTGTTCTCATTTGGCCTCATCTTCTCGTCCTCCCTCCGCTTTCTTTATATCTTTATACGTCGCACACCTATTGGGTACCAGCCCTCCTAGATCTGGCACACGATGCGAACGAAACACTTAAGGGATTCGTCACTGGATGACTAATAGGACTGCTCAAGAGCGTTTTGAGAATGACCAGAGGCGATGAAAATCAAGTAGGAATTGTGAAGACTGAAGGTCTTAGAGCTGATTTGGAGGTGCGGTTAGCAAAGCTCACACTTTTCACACACTTTCCCTCATATCCGATATTTTACATTACACACCAGAACAAATGGAATCCCTCGCCCAACATATTCAAAGTACTGGCGGTGAGTTAACCAGTCCCGTAATGCAGGTATATGAAGAGGATATTCGAACCCCTATCAAGTCGGCGATCGGGAGTACATTGACCAGAGGGATATTAGTAACAGGTGCAGAAATCGAAGGTTTATTCCATTCCTTTCCATTCTTTTGTTTCATTTTGCCTTTGTGGTTCATTGAACTTTGAACATTCCTTATTTTATACACCTTCTAATGTTCCCTTACACGATTCGGTATAGAACCAGCTAACTCCTAAATACAGGTCGATATCGACCAAACTTTACTAGGCATCGACCACCGGCTCAAATCTCAACAACTTACTTTCGCATTCGTCGGTATAGCTCCTGCCTATGTAATCGTCTACGTAACTGGCGGTTTACTATCTAGACGATGGAGAGGCAGAAAAGGAAGAGGAAGGTTGGGCGGTAAAAGACTGAGGACGGAAGGCCGGGAAGGGATGAGGAGGATTGAACGGTTGCTGATTACACAATTAGGTAGGGAGAAGTTGCTTGTTGTTAGTAAGATGTGGAGGTGTTAGGGTGGTAGTACCCTTTATTCCTTTGACTCATCAGTCTGGCTTGCCAGACGATCACATGATCCGAAGCTAAGAACTTTCTGTGACAAATCCAACTCACGAACGATTATCACCCACCATCATGTCGCGAGTTACGAGATCACAGACGGCAGCAGTGGTTGCGAACTCTCAACAGGCCACGTCCCAAGAAGAGATGGTCGATATCAACTGGGTCTTCTTCGACAAATCGCATCCCGAGAAATGCCGTCCCCGCCCCATCGAAGTCCCTCGCTCACTCTTTGACGCGAAGTCACTAAACTGCCAGAATCTATTTGCTAACGAACTGATGAAGAAGTTCAACTTCAAAGCCATCGAAGACAATATTGAGTTTAGGAAGGTGAGTGGCATCCATCGCTCTTGGTCCCAGATGTGCTAAAGGTATCGTAGCCTAAAGAAACCCTCCTTTCGGAAACTGCCAGTGAGGACGGGTGGCCAGAAAGTATCAAAAACATCAAAATTTCTTTCCGCTTCATCCCATATACGAGCTCATTCGCTAAGGCGCTCGATGTAGACAACGAAGATGCCGTCCATTTGATCGTCACGTCTGAGGGCTCTTATCAACGTAGACACGTAGTTCCTGAAGCAGAGGCGGTAGCCACTCTGAAGCAAACCAATGCCGCTCTATACCAATGTTTGGAACTCAAAATTCAAACCGCCCGCAGGTGGACCGAGAACGACGTTCGTTCAAATGGGGGTATCTTTATGAGAGAAAACGAACAGCCTTCTACACCAACGCCACGTGAAATACTGGATCTGGAAACTAAGTTACGTGGAAAGCGCTCTTTCAACGTGAGTCGCTTCCCTTTAGGTTGATGTCCTTAACGATCTCTTTCTTCCTGGTAGACTCCGGATGACGATCGCGATCTCTCCATTGCACGCCACTACAAAGACCACTTTGAATCAACTTACATACGTACTACAGAGGATCACGCAAGTGTCAAGAGCAGCATGGAATTTATAGCATTTTATGTTCTACTGCGTTGTTTTCACGAAGATGCATCGCGCTACAAGACGGAGGAATCGTCATCACTGAAGGCTCATGGATTGAAAGGCTACTTAATCGTTCCACCTTTCTTCTCAGGGCAAAAAGACTGCGATGTGCTGCTGTATCGAGAGTAAGCCCACTTAGAATTTGTTCGCATACGTGTCATGTTCATTTTTATTTTCAGCGAAACGCACTGGACATTCCCTTTGTTCCTCTCATGTCCTACCATGAGCCAGTTGCCACGGCAGTATACTCCTGTCAGTGATTTCAGCGTCTGGTTCGGAAAACTTGACTTGCCTTTGATCGTCGCCGAGGTCGTATCTCAGAAAAATGAAGAGGACCGTTACCGTATGCTCTTGCAAGCCATTGCCCTGGCCCGTCTTGTCTTCCAACTCCGTAGATCCGAGTCCACCGCACATCCTTTTATCGTCGGTATTTATCTGACGGCCAGCCTGAATGCTGAAAGATACATCGTGATGAGGTCGGCCACCGATGCCAATACGGTATCAACTAGTTCTCTGAGTTAACATTAGCCAGTTTATTTTTTTTGACTAGGTTTATATATCCAAGAAGGATTTTGATCTTACCAATCAAGATGACGCTGTCGTCTTCCAACGCGAGATGTACAACCTCGCATCCGAGCTTGAAACCCTTGTCGGTCAACTGGAGGTCGACAAGCGCAGTGAACTAAACGACATAGCACAACAGGCATCGGCCCTAAAGTCTTTGCATTCCAGCGGTGCATGGAGCAAGCGAACTAAGACACAGACACTCTCAGCTATCCCCGAAGAGCATGAAGGCCTAGGGCCTCAGGATGAAGACGACTTAGGTGTTTTCGATGACTATAACGTTCGTACTGTTCTCGATCAAATGGGTTATAAAGTGGCATATGTTGCCTTTGGGGTGTGTTCACCGTCCATCACCTTGCCTCCAACACTAATGGCTATGTACAGCATCCAAATATTGCTCCAATCGTAAGCCGCATTGATGGAGAAATGGTAGGATGCCTGAAATTTGTGAACGATGGGGGGCAAGAAATCGAGATCCTACAATACCTTACGGACCTGCCTTCCGAGTCCAATCATACTGTGCGCCCCATCCGCATCTGGTCTATTACTGGCGGATCGATCATCGCCATGCCGGTGGCAGGCAATCGCATCACTTCCTTGATCAACCTAGATACGCATCTATGGCCACTCATCACACAGCTATTTGAAGCCGTCAAGTTTATGCATGACCATAATGTTGCCCACATGGATCTCAAACCTTCTAACATTCTAATACCCTCAGAGTACGGCCGCCTCAACATCGTCGACTTCGGGGTATCTGTCCGGGTAAGGAATGCAACAGAACTGCGGCGGGGTTGTGTGGGAACAGAAGGGTATATGGCACCTGAGGTTGGACGTACGAAATTCAGTCCGATCCGTGCCGACTTGTGGTCAACAGGCAAAACTGTGCAGGAGTTATGTATGCGTTGTCGTCCATCTCCCGACCGCGACTGGTTACTTGCCCTCAGCAACCAGCTCCTCGACGATGATCCCAGCAAGCGGCCAATGATGTTGGAGGTCCTTCAATTGATGCTGAATTACAAGGCCGTTGAAACTCTACACGGTGATCATATAGGGTATTTACTTACTCCATGTTTCTTGGTAATGGCTGAAAAAAATTTACAGTTTGTTCGCTCCCATATCATCTAGCCTGGCCGCCGTTAGTGCCTAGCTGGGTGGATTAATGATTTTCGACATTGTAGTTGGTGTCCTTGGAATCTAGTTAAGACATGTATACCCAGCAAAACACATCTGTACATTTTAGGAAAGATAATGAAAGCATATTGATGGTCTGTTGTCTTTTAAGTGTGTGTCTTTGGTAGTGGATGGCACACTATTGAAACAACTTGCCGTGGCCCTGACGCCGCTCATGAGCTATGTTGAGAGAAGCTCAAGATAAAGCAGATGCTGTGATGAACTCGCAAGTTTTCTTGTGATAGGACATTCTTACTGCTTTAATATCTATTCTTAACAATTTCTTGTTGGCTGTACATGGCTATTCCAATAGGGTAAAGGCCGTAAGGTGCCAGTCGCGTGTACTATGAATCCGTTGTGATGTCACGTTCCAGTGACGCATCATGCTGCTGCAGAAACCACGCTGTCTTCCCCATATGATAATGCCGTGTTCCACTCACGATGCTTTCTTCCAAGTCTTTGGACAGGAAAAGTATAGACAAGAAGGCTTTGTTTCTTTATCTCCCCAACCTCCATCGACAAGGAAGGGTTGCTCTTATTTGCCCCCTGACGCTCAGGCTTTAGCGCGCTATGATTGATGTCCATTACTATTTTGCTATTCTGAGGAGGAGATAGAAGACCGATAAAATTGATCTGGAAAAAGAGTGCGTCGGTAATGAATTCGATAATGAAATCATCCAAAAAACTGATAGGGTAGGATCGCAGGAAATTTGAGCCTCTCCTTTTGGGTTATACAAAAGTGGTGGTGACTAGGGGTTTTGCACCATAGGAAGGAAGCCTGGAAAAATTTGCATAAAGGGACTTCCGTTCTTCGAGAATCGAAGGTACAATGACCAATTTTCCACCGCTGTGGTGAACGACGCCCTCCGACCTTGTGAGCTATTCCACGCGATCTCAAATTGTCAACTGTGCTCGTTCACTATACTGTGGATGTTTCCTCTTCTTCTTGTACTGAGGCGGACAAATCGAACAGCAAGATGCAGAAGAAGTCGCTTTGGAAGACGTGATTGTCAGCAAGTTGACTGTAGCTATCTATGCGGACGCGATGGACACGCACTTGGCTCAGTCTATTGAAGCAGAGGCCGAAGCTTAATGGTGGGCTAGTATAGAAGGATCGAAGCTAGTGATTCCTTGCTTCCTCTTACAGAGTACGGTCTTCATTTTCATCTCTATTGTATCTTAAATCTTTTTTTTTTTAGTAGCGTTCCCGCTATGAGTCATGAATGCTTAGAGCCATTTTACACACTCCGCAACGTCTCTCCTTTGTTCCTCCGAAACATTTTCCTGTCTCCATCTTCACACTGCGTCCAGGTACCTTTACAAGCTTACAACTGCTTTTTGTCTGCACTTGGAGAACCAAAACGTCCCTAGCTCTTGCGATGCTCATTCCACCTCACGTAACTGACCGTGAAATTCTATGGTGTCGATGTTATGGTCCTATCTTTCATTTTATGGGAGGACTTTAACACTTTGGTTAGAATTGACGCGTCAGGAATGTCGATACGACCATAAAACCTTGTAGAAAATACGTGATCAACGCGCGGCGTCTCTAGGACAATTACCGTAGCTTCGTTCTATCATCAATGGAACTGCGACACAATAAAATCGTTCTTGTGCGGCATTGTGCGCGTGGTTAGCACAAACGCAGGTACCCTTTATTCCTTGGGAAGGTCAAAAACTGTCGAATCTTTTATAGAAATTAGCGTGGGAGCCGCGCGGTACGGCAATTCAAGCTCAGATTTACCGGTCTATCGCAGCACAAACAATTATGTCGCAATTTATCAAAAAGATTTTTAAGCGAGCTAGGAGATCACAGGCAGCAGCAGCGCTTGCGAGCTCTCAAAAGGCCACGCCGTCCCAAGAAGAGACCGTCAATTATGTCTTCTTCGACAAGTCACATCCCGAGAAATGCCTTCCCCGCCCCATCGAAGTCCCTCGCTCACTCTTCGATGCCAAGTCGCGAAAATGCCAGAATCTATTTGCTAACGAACTGATGAAGGTGTTCAAGTCAAAGCCATCGAAAAAAGTATTAAATTTAGGGAGGTGAATGGCATCCATTGCTCTTGGTCTCGGATGTGCTAAAAGTATTGTAGCCTAAGGAAACTCTCCTTTCGGAAACTGCCAGTGAGGACGGGTGGCCGGAAAGTATCAAAAACATCGATAACTCCTTCCGCTTCATCCCATATACGAGTTCATTCGCTAAGGCGCTTGATACGAGCAACAAATATGCTGTCCATTTGATCGTCACGTCCGAGGGCTCCTATCAACATGGACATGCAGACGCGGTAGCCAATCTGAGGCAAAGCAATGCCGATCTATACCAATGTTTGGAAGTCAAAATTCAAACCACCCTTAGGTGGACCGAGGACGACGTTCGTTCAAATGGGGGTATCTTTATGAGAGAAAACGAACAGCCTTCTACACCAACGCCACATGAAATACTGGATCTAGAAACTAAGTTACGTGGAAAGCGCTCTTTCAACGTGAGTCGCTTCCCTTTAGGTTGATGTCCTTAACGATCTCTTTCTTCCTGGTAGACTCCCGATGACGATCGCGAGCTCTCCATTGCACGCCACTACAAAGACCACTTTGAATCAACTTACATACGTACTACAGAGGATCACGCAAGTGTCAAGAGCAGCATGGAATATATAGCATTTTATGTTCTGCTGCGTTGTTTTTACGAAGATGCATCACGCTACAAGACGAAGGAATCGTCGTCACTGAAGGCCCAAGGATTGAAACGCTACTTCATCATTCCACCTTTCTTCTCAGGGCGAAAAGACTGCGATATTCTCCAGTATCGAGAGTAAGCCCACTTGAAATTTGTTCGCATACGTGTCATGTTCATTTTCATTTTCAGAGAAACGCACTGGACATTTCCTTTGTTCCTCTTGTGTTTTAACACCCGCTTACCACTGAAGTATACTCCAGTCAGCGACGTCAGTGTCTGGTTCGGACAACTTGACTTGCCTTTGATCATCGCCGAAGTCGCATCTAAGCCAAATGAAGAGGACCGTTACCATATGCTCGTGCAAGCCATTGCCCTGGCCCGTCTTATCTTCAAACCCCGTAAACCTGACTTACCTACGTCCACTAAACATCCTTTTATCGTCGCTATCTATCTGACAAAGACCCTGCATGCTGAAAGATACATCTTGATGAAGTCGGATGTCAATCAGGTATCAGCTAGTTCTCTAAGTCAACATTAGCCGGTTTATTTATTTTTCTTAGGTTTACATATCCAAGAAGGATTTTGATCTTACCGATCAAGATGACGCTGTCGTCTTCCAACGCGAGATGTACAATCTCGCATCCGAGCTTGAAACCCTGGTCGATCAACTAGATGTCGACAAGCGCGGTGAACTAGATACCATAACAAAACAGGCATTGGCGATGAAGTCTTTGCACTCCAGCGATGCTTGGGGCAAGCGAACTAACATACAGACACTGGCATACATTGACGAAGAGGATGACGATTCAGAGCTTCAGGATGACGACGAATTAGGTGTATTCAATGACTATAACGTTCGTGCTATTCTCGATCAAATGAATTATAAAATGTCATATGTTGCCTTTGGGGTGTGTTCGCCATCCATTACATAACCTCCAGCACTAATGGCTATGTACAGCGTCCAAATATTGCTCTAATCGTAAACCGCACAGATGCAGAGATGGTAAGATGCCTAAAATTTGTGAAGAATGGGGGGCAAGAAATCGAAATCTTACAATACCTCGCGGACCTGCCTTCCGAGTCCAATCATACTGTGCGCCCCATCCGCATCTGGCCTATTACTGGCGGGTCGATCATCGCCATGCCACTGGCAGGCAATACTCTCACTTCCTTGATCGACTTAGATACGCATCTATGGCCACTCATGACACAGCTGTTTGAAGCCGTCAAGTTTATGCATGACCATAATGTTGCCCACATGGATCTCAAACCTTCCAACATTCTAATCCCCTCAGCGTATGGCCGCCTCACCATCGTCGACTTCGGGGTGTCTGTCCGGTTAAGGAATGCTACGCAACTGCGGCAGGGTTGTGTGGGAACAGAAGGGTATATGGCACCTGAGGTTGGACGTACGAAATTCAGTCCGATCCGTGCCGACTTGTGGTCAACAGGCAAAACTGTGCAAGAGTTATGTATGCACTGTCATCCATCTCCCGACCGTGAATGGTTACTTGCCCTCAGCAACCACCTCCTCGACGATGATCCCAGCAAGCGGCCAATGATGTTGGAGGTCCTTCAATTGATGTTGAATTATAAGGCTGTTGAAATTCTACACGGCGATCAAACTCATGTTTCTTGATAGTGGATGAAAAAACTTTTACAGTTTGTTTACTTCCATGCGATCTGGCCTTGCTCCAGTGAGTGTTTAGCGTTGATGACTTGCGACTTCAAGTTTGTGATTGGTATCCTTGGAACCTGGTTAAGATATGTATACCCAACAAAACACATCTGTACATTTTGGGAAACTTGATGAATGCTTTCTCGTCTCCTGTCTTCCATTCCACTTAGATTGCGGGTGAACGTGGAAAATTGATCATTTCTGTGCGTAACTTTATCGTCAAATATCAGAAGAAATCACTCAGCCTGGTTTGCTACGAAGTTTCTACTATGAAGTAGAAGAAGGCCTTGCTGCAGAGGCTCATCAATGTGTCAATGAGGTAACCCTTTCTACTGGTTCCCCCTGTAGGATTCTGTGAACAGGCGCCAATACGACTAAAAATCCAGACTATGGCAGCTGCCTAGTGGGAGATCGGACGGAGACAAAATTGAATAGCTTGATGATGGTGGGATTCTGTATGATGTTCAGGCGAAATCGTCAATATATGAATCCAATACAAATCCAATACCATCCTCATCATCAAAGAAAAAATCATGCCGCTCATGTTCGGTTGACTACGGCGAATCATTTCAACGAGTAGGTCAATGTTAAGTAATGAGAAGCATTTGGTGAATTCCGGCTCAATAAGCTTCCGTGAATCGTTATATTGTTCATATTGAAATCGTGAACAATTTCCCCAACGACAGCCCTGACTCGGTCAGATTTCAGCCACACGCTACAAATGAACCATAACACTACACCACCATCATGCCTACGAGCACGGATCTCAAATGCTTTCCCCCTGAAATATGTTCTCTCATATGTCAGGACCCAATTTTCAAACGACGTGACTTGAACTCCATTTGCTTCATTTCACATACCTTTCGAAGAGAGGCTCAAAGGTTACTTTCCTCTCGCTTTCCATGTCTTCGAGGTGCCGCCCGCATCAAAGCCTGGTGTCTATCTCTCAAACGCAGACCTCATCTTGCACCAGACGTTGAGGATCTCATTTTGCTCCTCCCACAACAAGCAGCCTTTCACGTAGACGACATTGCACGACTTATACAGGCGTTAAGGATGTGTGTAAATTTGAAGGAATTGGCGGTACTTCCTCAAAGTCGCAGACGTGGACTACAAGACCATTCGACATCGGCGTATATGCTGGACAATCTTCCGTTCAAGTTGACCAAATTTGTCAACGACTATTTCTTTCAAAACGATCAATTGGCAGGATTTCTCAATTCTCAGAAGACTTTACAAACGTTGCAATTGCATTCAGGTGGAACATTCTCTCAGGGTGACGTGTTTGTGAGGCTCCCTTACCTGAAAACGTTAGCTTGCGCTGTGCCATTTTTTGATGAGTTTTGGTCACCGGCGGGAATCCGACCCCGACAGCTCGAAAGGCTACGGCTTGATTTCGAAAAATCAAAGGCTGACGTTTACGAAAGGGCCATGTTGGATTCCCCCTTCCTATTCCACTCGCCTCACATATATTTGAAGAGCCTGGCCATATTTCTAAAGCGAGAACCGGATAGAAGACAGTCCCATTTTTTAGATGTCATGCGTTTCATGGCAGAGAAGACGCCAAGGATCAAGCATCTCCAGATCCACCAATTTCTATCCATCGTACGTCCCTAAATATCAGTCATCTGAGCGACCAGGTTATTTACTATGTAATGAAATTCAGCGCGAGACCTCTTTGCTGCCCTTTCCTCCTGGATGTCATTTTCCGCACATCGAAACACTGGTTCTTCGTTTCCCTCCACTTCTTGACGACCCCAACCTCTGTGCCTATGTTACGTTACGAACTTCAAATGGTCGACGCGAAGTTGCAAAGGAAATAATGCGAATGTTACAAAGACTAACGCGACTGGTTTTTGTCGATCATGAATACGATTACGAATTCCGAAGGGACTTGAAGACTGGTATTATAACTGGGGAAAAGTTGATTATCCTGGATGAACAGGAATGGGCTTTGGTGAACTAGACTTTTTGGTGCAAATGTACTGATGTATTGTTGACTTCTGTGGAACGAAGTGAATTGTTTTTCGGCCACTCTGCTACTTTCAAGTATTGTAACTTCTCTCAGTCCACAAGCTATATCTGAAACAAGTAATAATTTGTCTGTTAATATTGAACACTCCCAAAACGAACCGATACAGATATCATAATTTGAATGTTGAATGTTGTACATTTGTAAATCCTGATTGTGCCTCAGCACTTGCATTCACCGGGCTTGCAAGCGCAACTGGTCGAAGTCATTGGTTTAGGTCCCATCAAAAGTTTTCGCAAGAAAACATACCTCGCTCCATGATTGCAATAAAATCGATCTGGCACAACTTGAAGAGTGCATGGTTAAGGAATTTGATAAAATGAAGGCTTGATGAAGGCGTCCAAAAAACTGATAGTCGCTGGTCGCGTGTATGAATCCGTTGTGATGTCACGCTCCTGTTTGTGACGCATGTTCCTTCCACAAGTAGCGCCATCATCATGCTGCTGCAGAAACCACGCTGTCTTCCCCATATGATAATGCCATGTTGGAAGTATTCATATTTAGACTCACGATGCTTTCTTCAAAGTCTTTGGACAGGAAAATTACAGACAAGAAGGCTTTGTTTCTTTATCTCCTCCAACCTCCCTCGAGTCGGATCGACAAGGGCTGCTCTTATTTTCCGTTTTTGTCTACTTTGACGCTTTGGCTTTAGCGCGCTATGATTGATGTCCATTACTATGACGAAAAGAAATGCCAACTGATCGGAAGTCGATTGAGTAATTCGATGGTATTCGTGATGGCTTGACCCCCTCCAATCGACGAGGAAAGGGCTACCTTGCAGTGCCTTATTGTAAGTTTTACTCTGGACATCCTCTTACACCAGTAATATCTGACTAATCATCAGATCATCGGGTCATGATAGCATTTGTTGAATTGGCGGGGCGTTTCTCAGTATGTATCTTTGTCATTGTCATTTTGAGCCATATATATGACCGGTTTTTTGCATATATAGTTCTATGGGTCCGTGTCGTTTTCGTGAGTTATTTCATGTATCCATCTTTCATTCCGTCTCATTATCACCAACATCCTTTCGTCCCGATCTAGACCAACTTCATTCAAGAAAATTACCTGCTGGTCCACATACGAGTGCTTTATCAATTCTGGTACGTCTCTCCTCTACGTCGAGTCGCGAAATTTAATTGGTATTTGTCTAACTTTCAGATGTTATGTGACTCCTCTACTACGAGCATATATCGCTGATACCTAATACTGGCGCTGTTACAAAACTGTTTGGGTGGCTATTTTCAATGCTCTCATCGGTCATATTATCTTGATCGTGTCAGCTCTACCTGGTGTCATTGAACTTCAAAGTGTCCTTGGAGCTTTCATCATTGCTTTGATCGTTATGGGGTTAGGTAAGGGAATTAGCATCGGGCTTCTATTATTTTCTTTTTGTATTGATGAAGGGTTTTTTTATATATAAAAAGGTACTGGGATGTTCAAGGCAACTATTTCGCCTTTGATCGCTGAGCAATATCAAAGAGCAAGGTTGTTAACAGGTACCACCTGGGGCTAAGTTCGAACTAGAGCCAACGATGACAGCTTCTTCGATTTTGTGATCAGACGCCTTCTTCTATGGACTTGGAGTGGGGGATATGTTCTTTGAAGATATCCTGTTATAAAGATGTAACGGGCGAATGTGAGTTTATCCCATGGTTAATGTTTTATATTCGATCCCGATCACGTTGGCGTATACGGTTGGCGTTTAAATTTTAGATATCCCAGACCTAGTAGCGAAAATGAAATTGTAACTAATATAATTATTGAAGAGATAAACTCTTCAGGACCCGTGACCAACTTAAAATCTCCTCAATCTTCTCTTCTCTTCTCTACTCGGAAGGCCCTAGATCGTAACGCAGAACGTCCCTATGAACTTCATTGGTCACGCCCGTCAAACGGTCAAAGAACAACTGGCACGCGTGAAATCCCTAAATTGATTTGTGACGCGCGACTGAATCAGTTTTTCTAAACTTCAATACTCCCCGATGATAGTGGCGGCGGTTCGAAGCGAATAGCTGATACAGCGGGCCCACTTTCCGAAGGTTGCTCTCTGATGGTTACGGACCTCCCCCGGGCGACCCGATAGATGATGAGAAGTGGAGATAGGACCTATATGAGTTTTGAATGAGTTTCTTTATTGCTTGACCGAAAAGTTAGAGAAACCTGCGAAGGCTTACATATATATGGACCAACAGTTGCATTGGAATTTGGAAGGTATAATGTGTTAGTTGGCTGAAAGAAAAGAATGAAGTAGATCAAGCTGAAGACGATAATCAGCGCCGAAGATTCAACGCAGATAATAACGACCATCGTGTAGGGACTATTACGTTCCGTTCCTATCGCCTTCCGCATGTATCTTTCAAAATATAGAATTCGTAAAGTAATCAGGATGGCAGTGAAGACATTGAGAATGACTGTGACCCCGGTCACGGTGAAAGGAGTTCCCATTATGGCATCGAAAATGCCGGTGGCTTGATAAATAAAAAGTCAATGAAGAAAGGCGATATGATGCAACCACTCATACCGAGGGACGATAATGCCAAAAGGACGAGAACAGCGATCAAAGCTATTCGACGGCATCGCGAGACTCCCCCATATAGCACCGCACATCGCCAGAGCTATGTAGCACACAAAAAGAGAAACAGTCAGACGCTTTCCTCATAGATGTTTGAAATTTGCTTACCATAAACCCATCAGCACCCCAATTAGCGAGTATAGTACACGTCGAATCCACGTTTCCAATTTGAAAGTAGAAGAGTGGATTGGGCCTGTGGATATGGAAAATGCCCTGTGTGAGGATGATGGTCTTTGTGATTATGTACACGGTACTGATCGCGACCATGAACGTAACGTATACCAGCAAAAAGTTTCGCATCCTTCGAGAGATGTTTTGCGAAGTTGTCAGGAGGAGAGGAACATAAGAGAGGCTGAGGGACAGTGCGCCTCCATATATCATTGCCGAAATGATGATGCCTATCAGTTCAAGATCCAGGGCGAAATGAAGCACTGACATTGTACATAAAGGAGAGATTTTTAGAGAATGAACGTCAGTTAGGAACAGAACGACAAGGTACCAGAGTTTATATACGCACCATTATTAGCGTGTCATTCGGATCCATCAGTCGATAAATCCAAAATTACAAGTGACAGATGCGAAACAACAATAAATATTCTCGTGCTGAGAGAAGGGACTTTTCAAATGCAGAACTTCTTCCGAATGGTGACAGCGCGGTAGCCATTTCAATTATATTTGGAAAGCTTGGGCATCTTGCAGAGTAGTTGGAGCGTGTGGATGCGTGTATGGGCGAGTGCAAGATCAACAACGCAACAGGCAGTGCTAGTGAACTCCAACAAAATTATTGATCAGTCACTATTATTGGCCCAGCGCTTGCCCAGCGCAGCTCCGGGTCCTATCTACTATTACACCAGTATTTCCCACACAACATACAGCATTCACTGTCAAGTTTTTAAGAAACGGGCTCAGAGAACAAAAAAGGGACAAGGGAGAGAGAAATTCTCGAAAATCGGCAGAAATATTTTATACATTAATATTTGATTAATATCCAGATTTACTTACAACCGTTTGTACACTTACTTCGTAAATTCGCATTTGTGTTTACTTATCTGTGACAGGACAAATTGGGCAATCACGCCCTGCTGACCCAAATGACAGGCTGTGGAACCAGTGTGGAGTCGTTGTTATCATTTTCACTGATATTTCTCTTAACATACAGCGCTCAATGGCTGCTCCATCAATCTGAAGCACATTATTGACACTTTTAGACATCAGTCTGCAAGATCTCTAGATCTCAGCTTACCAATGCGTGACAGTTCCTAACAGCCAAATAAATACAAATGCGAATTTACGAAGTAAGTGTGCAAACGGTCATGCAAGACACTGTAAGTGGTTTGATCCAGGAAATGTTTTGGTACGGTACGGCGCCACTGTCTGGTTTTATCTCACACTCAACAAATCGTTTGGCGGAGTCCCGTTTGCATCTCGCAATAACCCCCCTTCTCACTCACGTAAGAAGAGACTCGTCGGGAAAGCAATCACAATTTGAAGTATTTTCAACTTGAGAACGCAAGCTGTGCATGTGAAAGCTTCCATTGAAAAGCTGATGTAATTTTACCGATGTACCTCTGAACTACTATTTGGTACGCTGTTACTGAAAACATAGGCTACATGCATTGTCGTCTCTCAGTGTCAGCCCCGAGTACGAAATTAGAAAGCCATATTGTAGCAGGTGGACACAGACACAGACAAGTCAAAGGTGTAAACTATACTGAAACTTTTTCGGCTGCAGCAAAAATGCCGACGGTTTGCATGGTCCTAGCTAATGCAGCTCAGCAGGACTGGGAGATTGAATATGTGGATGTAAAGAGTGCTTACCTTAATGCACCACTCAATGAGACAATATATATGAAGCTGCCATGAGGTGTGCTAAAGCCTGGCCAAGAGGGCAAGGTGTGTAGGTTGCTAAAGGGATTGTATGGCTTAAAACAAGCTGGTAGGGGTTGGTACCTAAAAATGAGTTGCATCTTCATTAAGGACCTGGGCTTCAAATGTTCAGCTGTAGATCATTTGGTGTTTTATTGATGTTCAGGTGAAGAACATACCATAGTTGCTGTTGCGACTGACAATATGGCAGTTACATTGAAAAGGAAGATTGATGCTGAAAGGTTAATCCCAGATCAAAGCTCATTGGGAAATAACAGACAATGGACCTATTAAATGGTTTCTTGGTTTTGAGATTAGGCGCGATTGAGCATCTAGGACTATTTTGATAAATCAACATACTTATATCGAGGCAATGGTTGAAAATTTTAGACTTACCAATGCAAGGCCTGTTTCAACACCTATTGATCCTGGAACTCAATTATCCACTGACCAAGGACTGTTGTCCACCAACCAGCTTATGAAAATGCAAGGAATTCCATATGCTGAAGCTATTGGAAGCATGTTGTGGCCAGCTGTTATTTTGAGGTACAATGTAGTGTATGTGATAGGGATACTGTTGAAATTTATTCAAAATCCAGGCAAAGCACACTGGGAAGCACTGAAAAGAGTCATTGTATATCTAGGATGTATGAAAAACCTGTGGCTTACTTTTGTGGAAAATGCAATACTCTTGTTGAAGGATTTTGTGATGCTGATTGGGCTGGTCAAAAGCATTGTCATTTGATCTCTGGATATTCTTTCCATTTTGGATGTGGAGTGATTTTGTGGAGTTCCAAGAAGCAAAACTTGATTGTGTTGTTGAGTACTGAGGGCTGAATATGCTGCACAAACACATGCAGCAAAGGAGGCTTTATGGCTTCAAAGTTTTGTGGATGAAGTGAGAGGAGGCCAAGAAAAGGCTATGGTGATCAACTGCAATAATCAGGGGGCTATTGTGCTTGTGAAGGACAACAAATATCACTCAAGAATGAAACATATTGGTCTCAGATATCATTTTATCCGAGAGGCTGTGGAGGATAAGAAGATTAACATCAACTACCATACCCCACTGAAGAAAATGTTTTGGATATCTTCATGAAGGCACTTGCGCGGCCCAAGTTCATAGGTTTTGTTGAAAAGCTGGGGCTGGGGGAATTGAAGAATGATTGTGTTTAAACTCAGTCCTAACAACGATTGCAAGGCTTATTGTTTAGGCGATAACAAAATCAGCACATTTGTCATCACATGACAATCATGTACATGAAATGGTGATCAACGGAGTCTCACTCAAGGGGGAGTGTTGGAGTATACAAGTTTCGACTCCTTCTATTTCTTTTATTATTTATCTTTCATATCTTATCATTCCATTCCTTTATCTATACATGACAACAATGTTACATAATCACACTCTTTAGTCATGCATTCTTTTATTTTTACAAGTCTCAACTTGATATGAAAAGTTGAGACATGAGCATATCTTTTCATTCATTCATTACTATATCTAACAAGTACCTAGTTACTCTTTTATTTGTTCTAGGTATATATAGTAATACATTCAACTTGATACAAAAAGTTGAGACTTACTCTTTTATTTGTTCTAGCTGCGAAAATTTACAGCAACAGGTGGGAAAGTTAGGACACCATGTCCTAACTTTCCCACAAATCCCACCTATGATGTTTTTGCACCATTGACAATTGCTTTACTAGCAGTAAGGTTGGTGGGAACTTCATGCCAGCAGGACATATCCTTCACCCTCACACTTATAGTAAGTCATAGTTCCATAGCATCCATGTAGTGCACACTTTTGGGTTGTTTTCAATGTTCAATGGCGCGTTCAAAAGCTAACGATTCCCTCTTTCAGGATCTGGTTTCACCTTTTCGGTCAGTTTGGTATTCATTCTGTTATACACACTGCAAATGCAGGGGGCCAAATCAGTAGGAGGTAGATTGAAATGGTGCAATGTCGGTCATTTCTGGGTTGTTTTTAACATTCAATAATGGGTTTAAAAGCTAATAACTACCTCTTTTAGGATCTGGTTTTAATTTTCTGGTTGATTTAGTATTCATTCTGTTATACACACTTCAAATACAAGGGCCCCATCAATAAAGGAGGTAGATTGAAATAGAGCAATGTTGGTGAGTTTCAGCTTCGAAAGCTAACAATTTTATCTTTCAGGATCTGGTTTTACCTTTTTGGTCAGTCTGGTATTTGTTCCGTTATACACACTGCAAATACAAGGGCCTCATCAATAGGAGGTAGATTGAAATGGAGCAATGTTGGTGAGTTTCATGTCTTTTCAATGTTTAATGGCACATTTAAAAGCTAACAATTTCCTGTTTCAGGATCTGGTTTTACCTTTTCAGTCAGTTTGGTATTTGTTCCATTATACACACTGCAAATACAAGGGCCCCATTAATAGGAGGTAGATTGAAATGGAGCAACATTGGTTATTTTCAGGTCATTTTCAATGTTCAATGGTGCATTTGAAAGCTAACAACTCCCTCTTTCAGGATCTGGTTTTACCTTTTTGGTCAGTTTGGTATTCGCAATCCTCATCACCCTCAATCCCAATACTTTACAGTCCCCCACCCTTTCCAATTGGAATCCTTTGGAATTCCTTGGAAACATTTGGAAACATTTGGAATCCTTGGAATTCCAAGTAATTCCAATTGTTTCCAAGTAATTCCAATTGTTTCCAAGATTATTTCCAATTTCATTCCAACTGTTTCCAAGGAATTCCAAATGTTTCCAAGGAATTCCAAATGTTTCCAAGGAATTCCAAGTGTTTCCAAGAATTCCAATTGCCAACTTCCTAATCAAGTAATTAATCACCTGACTTGTAGCATATGACAAATAAAAGAATACCAGTAAGGAGGATTGAACCAAAGACCTTGAGAAAAGTCATGTGACATAATTCCCACACTGGATCAGTGATCTACCAACTGCACCATCATTGCTTGTATATATATAAAAACTAATGGTTATATATACCCCTCCCACCTGACTAAATAATATATTCTGGCACTTGTTGAAGGGCTACTACCATGTATTATATATCAAAATGTTCAGAAAAATGAGGGGAATCCATTGGTAATAAAATTGCAATGTGATACGCACTTTTATATGCAGTTATATATGCTTGGCGAAGTGGGGGAGTATTCAAACATTATATAATTTTGCCCACAGAAATATATTTTGTTTGCGAAAATATTTTAACTCCCCCAAAATATTATATTGTAAATTCCTTCAACATTATGAAGGCCCCGAATATTTTAGGTGCTCCCAGAACATTTAAATATGTGCCTAAATGTTCATTTCACTGCCCTGAATTAATTTTTTTACTGCCCACATATTATTAGACTGCCCCAAAAACATTTTGGTATCCCTACAAACTTATTCACTGCTCCGAAAATATTTTATTTGTACCCGGAATTTATTGTGTTATATGCGCGAATTTTTTGTTTTCAGCCATTTTGGGAACACCGTGATGCCGTGATGATGTAAATGATCCAGAGGTGGCAGCTTTGGCATTGTAAACGGAGTTTCAAGTGGCTTGGTGTCAGGGGTCACATCATGTCACATGTGGCCAAATTCTGATGTCAAAAGTTCTGAATGAATTATCTCAGGATCCGCTAGGCCTACAACGACGATTTTGGGTGCGTTAGAACCGCCTTGAGGAGTAGATGCATTCCTCACCTTAAAATGTATGATTTGGCTGAGTTTTGATAGAAATTGAAAATGACAAGATTTTGAGAATCCTAAGCATGAACCCCTAAGTGGCACTCATTTTCATAGAATTTTGGCAGCACAACTCCCCCAGTGTTGTGAAAGCAAAATTTGAAGGTGCTGCCCTAAGACCTGGGTGAACCATTACACAGGGAAAAATACCAGGCACCGGGACACAAAGCCTTACTGCCTCAAGATGAAAATCCACAGAGAAGGTTCTGCAGAAGACTTCAGGGCCAATCTCACAGCAATGTGAGGATTTATTACTAAATTATTAGACTTTGTTACTGTGTTGCAATGCATGGATCTGAATGCCCCAGATCTTTTCACCTGGCATACATATACATGAACAATCTTGCAATGCCAGTGTCGTTGCTGACTTGCGACATGGTGTGATCTTGTGGCAAAGCGTTGCCAAGCCATTTTATTTTAGACTCCACCTGCAGTGCCGAAGCTGCCACCTCTGGATCATTTACATCATCACGGCATCACGGCGTTCCCAAAATGGCTGAAAACAAAAAATTCGCGCATATAACACAATAAATTCTGGGTACAAATAAAATATTTTCGGAGCAGTGAATAAGTTTGTGGGGATACCAAAATGTTTTTGGGGCAGTCTAATAATATGTGGGCAGTAAAAAAATTAATTCAGGGCAGTGAAATGAACATTTAGGCACATATTTAAATGTTCTGGGAGCACCTAAAATATTCGGGGCCTTCATAATGTTGAAGGAATTTACAATATAATATTTTGGGGGAGTTAAAATATTTTCGCAAACAAAATATATTTCTGTGGGCAAAATTATATAATGTTTGAATACTTCCCCACTTCGCCAAGCATAGTTATATGCGAAATACTGCAGAATATACAGTAAAACAATGCGCTCTATGCTTATAAATGAGCCGAACATGACGCACCTTATACCGATAGAAAGCTACACTGCTAGTGAATCTAACCATACTATGAGCGTGGGAATATAAGCCCTTTTTCAATATTAAAACATATAAAATGTGTAAAAACACACACCAGACATGGCGCATGCACGTGATTTATATATATTCTGAAAACTGGTATTAGCACGATTCTATCGGTATATGGTGCGTCATGTTAGGCTCATTTATAAGCATAGAGCGCATTGTTTTACTGTATATTCTGCAGTATTTCGCATATAACTGCATATAAAAGTGGTATCACATCGCGATTTTATTACCAATGGATTCCCCTCATTTTGCTGAACATTTTGGTATATAATACATGGTAGTAGCCCTTCAGCAAGTGCCAGAATATATTATTTGGTCAGGTGGGAAGGGTATATATAACCATTAGTTTTTATATATATACAAGCAATGATGGTGCAGTTGGTAGATCACTGATGCAGTGTGGGAATTATGTCACATGACTTTTCTCAAGGTCTTTGGTTCAATCCTCCTTACTGGTATTCTTTTATTTGTCATATGCTACAAGTCAGGTGATTAATTACTTGATTAGGAAGTTGGCAATTGGAATCCTTGGAATTACTTGGAAACACTTGGAACATTTGGAATTCCTTGGAAACATTTAGGAACATTTGGAATTCCTTGGAAACATTTGGAATTCCTTGGAAACAGTTGGAATAAAATTGGAAATAATCTTGGAAACAATTGGAATTACTTGGAAACATTTGGAATTCCTTGGAAACATCTTGGAAACAATTGGAATTATTGAGGTCTTTACTCTCCCCCCTTATTCCACATGGAATCCACCCAATTCCACATGGATTCCACATGGATTCCATCATTCCATATGGAATATGTTTTGGCTGAGATCCCACTCATTTTGGGCTCTCCATTCCACATGGAATTCATATGGAATGGTGATGGAATGGTGGAATGTCCACCTGGAATCCACATGGAATCCACACCTTTATTCCACTGGATTCCATATGGATTCCACATGGAATATAGAAATTCCAGTGGAATCCATATGGAATCCAGTAGAGTCCATATGGAATACAGATTCTGAGCAGAATTGAGTTGCAAGCTTAGAAAATGAATCATCTGACTTTACTAGAAAAATAGTACACTTATGCTAAATTATATAATATACCAAGCCTTGATGGCAATGGCATGCTGCTATCAAGATCATGTATTTTGTTTAGTGTGTGGGGTGTGATCATGTGACCACATCACATGTGGTCATCACTGTTTGTTGAGCTCATTGTTTGTTTCTCACACCACCATCACCACTACCACCACCTGTTTCGACAACACCCATTTCAACAGCTGCCATAACAACAAGGACCACCCACAACCAGCAACAGTAACCCCCTCACAAGGGGGATATTTTTTATTTTATTCCTATTTTATTTCACTAATAACACATTATAACAGGCATACAGCTTACAATAACAACAATGAGCACAAACAAACACAGATGAACACAAACGCGAACAACCACAAACATGAACAACCACAAACCCAAACAACAACAAACCCAAATGACGACTTAACAACGGTAACCCCCCCTCATTAGAGGGGGTTTTTTAATCTTATTTCTATAACTCACTACTGACACGTTATATAGCCATTTACGAACCTACGACGACGATGGCGGCAACATACACTATGTACAACAACAACAACAAATGATGATATGGTAACCCCCCCCTAATGGGGGGGTATTTTATTTATCTATTTTATTATAATTCACTGCTGACACATTATATAGGTTATGTACAAACTACAAACAGAGTGGTAGCTACCATCGTTATCATATTTCCAGGGCAATTGCCACGGACCTGTTGTGTTATTTGCCCAGGGTTTATGAAAGGCCAATCTTTCATTATTTCATTCCTTTCATTCCTTTCATAACCCTGCCTATTTCATATCTTTCATAACCTTGTTTCATAACTCTCTGCATTCATTTATTTCATAACCTAACCTTAACTCATAACCTTCCTTGAAATAACTGATATTCCCTAACTCTAACAAGACCCTAACAAGACCCTAACCTGACCCTAACCTGAACCCTAACTGAACCCTAACTGAATTTCTCTGAGAGGCCATAATTTGAAGTTTATGTAGGGTATTACTCAATATAGAGCCATTTAATGGATGTGTACCTTTATTTGTTCCTAACTTATATCATTGATATATGGGATATTATGAAATAATGAGAGTGGAGGGTTATGAAAGAAATAAAAAGGAGATGATTATGAAAGAAATAAAAGAGCAGAGGGTTATGAAAGTAATGAAATGAATGAAATGAAAGAGCAGGGGGTTATGAAAGTAATGAAATGAATGAAATAATGAAAGATTGGCCTTTCATAAACCCTGGGCAAATAACACAACAGGTCCGTGGCAATTGCCCTAGAAATATGATATTGTATGGTAGCTACTATTGGTACAACGACACGCACAACGACCAACAACGTGTACGAAGACGCACATGACCACCAACAACATGTACGACCACCAAAGACACATACAATGACGTGCACGACGACCAACAACGCATACGACGACGCACACAACAACTAACAACACGTACGACGATGCGCACAACGTCCAATGACAACTATCCCCTCCATTTAAGACTATGACGATGACCACTGGTATTTTGATTTTAATTTTAATATATTATGATGGCAACACCCCTCTGGTGGGCTAATTTTTTTAATTTTTAGGACAGCAGCAGCATAGAGTGAAGTTATTTTATTTTATTTTAGTATTTTAATAAGTTATTAGTACTAATGTAATATTGAACACAATATATATATATATATTACCAATAAAAAAATAAAAATGAAGTAAAATAGTACCTTCTAAATTGATATCAATAATAATAATAATAATAATATTATTATTATTATTCTTACCTTGATATAAATCTAAGGAGACTGACAGACTGGAATAATTGATTAGATTCTGAGTTCTTAAGTTCATTATTTATGGGTTGAAATATATTCCACATGGATTCCATGGAATATATCCATTCCATGTGGATTCCACATAGATTCCATGGAATATATCCATTCCATATGGATTCCACATGGATTCCATGGAATATATCCATTCCATGTGGATTCCACATAGATTCCATGGAATATATCCATTCCATATGGATTCCACATAGATTCCATGTAGATTCCATGATGAGGCCAAACATATTCCATATGGACTCCACATGGAATCCATATGGAATAAGGGGGGAGAGTAAAGTATTGGAATTATTTGGAATTCCAAGGACTTCCAAGGATTCCAAGGATTCCAAATGTTTCCAAGGAATTCCAATTGGAAAGGGTGGGGGACCATAAAGTATTGCTTAGTCATGATCCTCTTGGACTTCCTAAATTGTCATAAAGAGGGTGGGAAGGCTTCAGGTGCCGCGTGAATGATGGTTTTGGCAGTGAATGATAAGATAAGAGGTAGATGAGTGAGGATAGGGGACTGAGTGAGATCCAGGAGCAAGGTATGGCAAGGTAGATAGCTGAGGGGAAGACTTGTGGGTCCATAGCCACAACAACAATGACAAAGCCTTTGACATAATGGGAGATGTAGCTGATGCATCCATAAACAGGCCGTTCTTGAAATGATGGGCCATAGATGTGATCAAACGCGAGCTGATGACCGATGTGAATAGTAGATTGATCGCTTTGTTGTATCACTAGCCAAGGGACAAATGGATGGTAGATGTTAAGGAGCATGTTGATAGTGTAAATGATTGAGAGCATAGTGGAAGACATTGAGGATATGATGGGTGATGAGGATGTTAACATCGAACAAATGATTTTATTGACCAGGAACGCGATTCAGGGCTGCTTCCAAAATAGGTAAGTGAATTCAAAGTCCGCTTATTTTCATGATGGCAACTTTTAAGCTTTGTTCTCACGCTACCAATCAGTATTGGTGCACGATATCGGGTCTGGACCAAATGGGTGGCCAGGTCCAGACAAAATGGGTAGCCATATATTCATTTTGTCTGGACCCGGCCACCCATTTGGTCCAGACCCGAGCCCCAGAATATTTTCTGGCAGGCCACCCATTCCATCCCAGGCCGATACCCAACAATATATGGCTACCCATTTTGTCTGGACCGGGCCACCCATTTAGTCCAGACCTGAGCCCCAGAATATTTTCTGGCAGGCTACCCATTCCATCCCAGGCTGATACCCAACAATATATGGCTACCCATTTTGTCTGGACCCGGCCACCCATTTGGTCCAGACCCAAGCCCCAGAATATTTTCTGGCAGGCCACCCATTCCATCCCAGGCTGATACCCAACAATATATTTGGTCCAGACCCAAGCCCCAGAATATTTTCTGGCAGGCTACCCATTCCATCCTGGGCCAATACCCAACAATATATTTCTGCCCGTTTTGGTCCAGACCCCCCAGACTATTTTCTGGCAGGCCACCCATTCCATCCCAGGCCGATACCCAACAATATATGGCTACCCATTTTGTCTGGACCAGGCCACCCATTTGGTCCAGACCCAAGTAGGGACTAGCATGGTCACAACTGGTAACAACTGGTGTGACGACCGCGGTTCAACCAAATATGGTATGGTATGGTATGGTTTCCACGGTTCCCAGAACTACCATACTAATTTAGGTAGCTCAGGACCAATTTCTTTAAAATTAGGTGCATTAGAGAGTGTTTGATCAGGACAGCACACATAAATTGAGAATGAAATGTGAAATAGAATTTAAATGACCATAAACAAGTTAGAGTTGTACTCAGCAATAATTTTGGAAATTTTGGAGAGGCCAGGGTTCAGGGGTGTTTTAACCCATGAACCAACAGCCATTTGTGATTGGAAGGTCTGAGAACTCATATTATGTTGCATGAAGTTTACTTGGCGACGACCCATTGAAAATGCACGTTCTGCATCCACAGATGTTGCTGTATATATGGTTAGATAAAATCATGAAGATAATATTAGAAATACCAGGTGCAGAAATGTAGTCCAGTTCCATCTGAGCAACTGAAGGGTGTGTCTTGAGAGCAGTGGCCCAGTAATTGAGATAACCACCAGCTGCAGTAATAGATTCTTTGGTAGGTGTGGGCTCACTGAGGTAGGTTTCAATATGATCATATCCATGTTTCTTCTGTGCTTGATCAGGGTTGGTTGCCCACTTTGAAAACTCCTAGGTGATGTGAGTTAAAGGTAACAATATGATCAAGAGATGAAATATACCAATTTCTCTTTGCGACTCTTGTCCTTCTTCTGAACCTGTGAGCTCTCTGGCTGATCCTGGGGTGCATATTTTGACTTCCATGTCTTAACAACTATTGTTTTGATCCTCTTGATTTCTGCAGCTGAATATTTCAAATGCTCCTTGAACCATCCTGTTTTGCGATCAGGACACATAACTATGACATTCAAATTTGAGAAATGAAAATATAGAGATGATATAAATTACATACCAATTGCAATGATATATAAATCACAGAACAACAGTAAATCAAGATATTTTTCAATCAACAGAACAGCTGCTTGTGCATGCAATGCGGATAACA
>MU130494.1:4965-88431 GCA_015039465.1 Phlegmacium glaucopus | reverse complement strand
TTTGGTCCAGACCCCCCAGACTATTTTCTGGCAGGCCACCCATTCCATCCCAGGCCGATACCCAACAATATATGGCTACCCATTTTGTCTGGACCGGGCCACCCATTTGGTCCAGACCCGAGCCCCAGAATATTTTTTGGCAGGCTACCCATTCCATCCTGGGCCGATACCCAACAATATATTTCTGCCCATTTTGTCTGGACTGGGCCACACATTTGGTCCAGACCCGATCCCTCAGAATATTTTCTGGCTGGTGGTGCCCATTTGGTCCAGATCAGGTACCCCAGATATTCTTCTGGTCGGATGCCTACTCAGTCCCGATCGGCTTCTCCATTCAGCTCCAACATTATTTTTTGGTTCAGAAAGGGTAGCTGGTCCTGGCTGGTGGGCCATCCAACTGCCTTGGTGGAGGTCATCAGCTCACCGGTCTATAATGGACATATCCCAGCCATGAGCTCACTCTGCTGCTTGGACTATAACCATACATAATGTCATTTTGCCTTCCGGTCTTTGACCCGAAGAGTGGGCTATCATATGTGAAGATAGTGGAGATGGGTATGGGTATGTTAAATAGGTTCGAAATGGGTGGCTAATGTTCGAAACAGGCAGCTAATGTTCGAAACAGGTGCCGGGTGTTTGAAATGGGTGTTGGGTGCTCGAAACAGGTGCCAGGTGTTTGAAACGGGTGCCAGGTGTTCAAAATGGGTGCCAGGTGTTTGAAACGGGTGCCAGGTGTTTGAAATGGGTGCCAGGTGTTTGAAACGGGCGTTGGGTGTTTGAAATGGGTATTGGGTGCTTGAAACGGGTGTTGGGTGCTTGAAATGGGTGCCTAGTGTTTGAAACAGGTGGTGGGTGTTTGAAACGGGTGTTGGGTGCTCAAAATGGGTGCCTAGTGTTGGAAATGGGTGCCAGGTGTTTGAAACGGGCATTGGGTGTTCAAAACGGGTGTTTAATCATTGAAATGGGCGTTGGGTGTTTGAAATAGGTGGTGTGTGGTTGGAAATGGGTGCCAGGTGGTCGAATGGGTAGCTGGGTGGACAAAACGAGTGACGAGATCACTGTAGTCTGTTAAAACCAAAAAAAAACCCTCAGTGAGAGGGGTTCGTCATCTCAGACAACAAAATACACCAAAAATACCCCCCAGTGGGGGGGTTGCCATCATTGTCATTGTCATTTGTCATTGTCATTGTTGTCTGTCATTGTTGTTGTTGTTGTTTGTCATGGTGGTGGCAGTGGTGATGTGGTGGTGGTGAGTGTTTGTGTTGTGTGGGGTGGTGTTGAGAGTGTGAGAAAACAAGCTGCTGGCAGCTTGTTGATGTGCATCACAGGTGGTCATGTGACTACCTCGCGGGCTAAACAAAATTCAAAATTGTGATGGCAATAAGTCATTGCCACCTCATAAAGTAATGAATATTAACTTACATATATTTTTCAATATTAATAGTGATAATAATAACTCAGAACTGCCTGTATTATTCCTAGCAGTTCCTAGTGATTCCATGCGGAATCCGAATGGACTCCTAACTAGAAAATCCAAGTCCTAGCAACTCTGCTAGGAGTCTGCTCGGACTTCACTCGGACTTCACTTGGACTAGGAACAGAAATTTGGCTGATTATTCTGCCAAAAAAATTCCTAGTGTAAGATAGCTAGTTTCTTTGTATTGGGAATAGTATTTCAGGTTTCGTAGTATATTTTGGGGGAGAGGAATCTATTTCTTGTGTTTATTCTACTTATTTATACTATTCTAAGGACAATGTGTGCCACAAATAAGGGAGGCCACTCGAGTGGCTCGAAAGATACTAAATGAGACATGCGAAAGTCCTTGTGACTTAAGTCACGTGATGCGATTCATAATCCGTATTCAGGAGTTATCCATTCCTTACACTAGTAAAGTCCAAGTGGAGTCTGAGCTGTCCGCATGGAGTCTGCACGGATTAGGTGGGGGAGAGTAAAGAACTCCCTTCAGGTCTGAAGGTTTTCTATATTATTCCAGCCCCTCTGCCATTACTCCAATCTTGTCTGCATCATCATCAAATGATCAACATCTTATCTCATTGTTAAGTTCAAGGACTCTATTCAAGTAACAGATGGAGTTTATCGGAATGGAACCATGGAACAGATAAGGACTTCAGCCTCAGCATATATGCTGTGCTACCCTAAACCTTTGTGTCCTAATTTTGGAGTAGGAATGGAACAGAGTGGAACCAGAAGTCGCAGGGACTTAGAGGAAGAATAAGAGGAGGAAACTAAGTTGATATTTGTTAAGTTCGGGAACTCTGTTCCGGAGTTTCGGACGGAGTCACAGACGGAGTCACGGAACGGAGTCACGGTAAGGATAGGACTTAGCCTCAGCTTATGTGCTGTGCTACCCAGAACCTTCATGTCCCAGATTTCGGAGTAAGACAGAGCGGAGCGGAACCGGAAGTTGCAAAGAACTTAGAGGAAGACCAAGAGTGGGAAACTAAGTCGATATTCGAACTGAGGAAAACATACAAGTTTCGAGTACTTAAATATAAAAGGAATAGCATCCGAAATATAAAATATAAATATAAATGCTGCGTTCTGCTCCCGGAAGGTCCTGCATTCTTGGGGTGAATAATCCATAGCTGGTGTGCTGACTGATGGTGGGAAAGTGATGACAAAGAAATAGTGGTTGTGACGAAGATGTGGAAATGAGTTTGGAGTAACGTCGGAAGAGCCGGAATGATACGGAGAAGTCTTGGAGTTGGACATAGAAGGAGTAAATCCGGAGGCAAGGGAAAGTACTGGAACGGAGTACGGACTACCGGAGACAACTCCGACGGAGTCGGACCGGAGTAACGTATGACGGAATGTAACAATATTCGAACTAAGGAAAACATACAAGTTTTGAGTACTTAAATAATAAAAGGAATAGCAACCAAAATATAAAGGATAAATATATAGTGCTGCATTCTGCTCCTGGAAGGTCCTGCATTCTTGGGTGAATAATCCATAGCGGGCGTGCTGACTGGTAGTGGGAAAGATAATGACAAAGAAATAGTGGATGTGGTGAAGATGTGGTAATGAGTTTGGAGTAACGTTGGAAGAGCCAGAATGATATGGAGAAGTCTTGGAGTTGGACATAGGAAGAGTAGATCCAGAAACAAGGGAAAGTACTGGAACGGAGTATGGACTACCAGAGACAACTCTGACGGAGCTGGACCGGAGTAACGTATAACAGAATGTAACACTCATCTTATCCTTGTCAGCACTTATGGGGAATCTGGAGAGAGGCTGGGAAGGAGGTTCCAGAGCTGGAACACAGGAAGGAAGTGGTGCACTGGGTAGTCAGCCAGTCAGGACACCTGAAACAGGGACAGGGAAGAGCAAGACCAGTGTGAGGGAGCCCATGCCAGGGCAATCTCAACTGATGGACTTCTGGGCAACAGGTTCGAGTAGTAAAGCAGCAGAGGAGGAGCAGGAAAGCATTGAAAGTGACACCACCAATACCCAGATATGTTAGATACAACCAATCCAAAAACCCTCAAGATATGGCAGCAAAACACAAGGAAATCTCTGCAGGTCCAACTAGCTACACTACACAGTGCAGGAAATGAGTACGACATGATCTGCATCCAGGAGCCACAGGAGTATGGACAGCTGTATACCCAACAGGATTCCAGCATGACACGAACACAGAAAACAAACCAAGAGCACTCACATTGGTACACACAAGGTTATCCACAAACATTTGGACACAGGTTCCAATCAATTCACTAGATATTGTAGCCATACACATCCAAGGAGAACAGGGTATTCTAAATGTTTACAACATATACAATGACTGCAAGCACTCGGAGACAGTGCAAAGTATGGAAAGGCATATGGAAAGGAGGGAGATGGCGAACTGGGGAAGATACAGAGAGGAGAGGCAGGAAGGAGATGTGTGGTTAGGGTGTTTCAACCAGCACAGTCTGTAGTGGGAAGATGTGAGGAATGAGAGACTGTTCACCAGAAGAAGCCTTGAGGAAGCCCAGGTCTTAATAGATGTGCTTGAAGAATACAATATGGAGATGGTGTTACATATCAACCATCATCAACTCTAGAGGTGGATGGACCAGGCCAGACAATGTTTTCATCTCCAAAGAACTCATCAATTGGATAATCAAGTGTGAAGTCAAAGAGGATGAAACTCCACCACAAGCAGACCATTTTCCTATTGTTACAGTCATAAACCTGACCATCCAAAGATCCATCAAGGAGGTAACATGGAGTTTTAAGGCAACAGACTGGAAAAAGTTCAAAGAGGAACTGGGAGGGGCATTGGAAGGGAGGCCAGAACCTAGGGAAATTCCAGAGATAGGGGAGGTGGATGAGACACTAGAAGAGCTGGAGGGTGGTCACAGAGGTGATGGAAAAGGTTGTCCCAAAGTGAAAGCCATCACTATACACCAAGAGGTGGTGGTCTAAAGAGTTGGACAGTCTGAGGAAGATGGCAAGGAAAGCAGCCTCCAAGGCAAGGCAATTTCTAGAATTTCCATTACACTCTAGTCATGAGACAGCCAGGAAAGCAAGAAATGACTACAGCAAGGGCATCAGCATCGCAAAGAAACAGCACTGGGAAAACTTGTTAGAAGAGATCTCAGGCAAGACTCTGTGGGATAGCCATAAGTTCATGACAGCACCAGCAGCAGACAGGAGCAAGACCAGGATTCCAGTTCTTATAACCAAAGACCACAGAAGAAACAGTGTTGAGACACAGGACAACAAGGGCAAGAGCAGGCTGCTCCATGAAGTCTTCTTCTATCCTCCAGTGGAAGATCACGGAGTAGAACCAAACTACCAGTACCCAGAGCAAGCTTTCAAGTTTGAGGATGTCACAGACAATCAGATTGAAAGGGTAGCAAGGAGTTTGAGTCCATATAAAGCACCAGGGCTCAGTGGCATCCCAAACATGGTTCTCAAATACTGTGCAGAGAGAATTTCACCACATCTAGGACCCATATTCCAAGCTACGTCAAACTCGATGACCAGCATACAGTCACAACCACAGCATCATATAAGTTCCTAGGTGTTATCATAGACAGCAAGCTATGTTTCAAGGAACAGGCAGCCTCAGCAATAGGAAAAGGGACCAAATGGACCAACCAAGTAGGGCAACTCACTAAAAATGCAAAGGAAATCAAGGGTAGCCTGGCCAGGAGACTGTACTACAGGGCAGCGGTAGCAAGGATGTTATATGCAGTGGATGTGTGGTGTGCACCAGTACCAGGAAGTAATAGAGGGAGAGGAAACAAAGGGGTAATAAAGAAGCTGGAGAGTATACAGTGGAAAGTAGCAATTCAGGCAACAGGATGCCTATGCACAACACCAACAGATCTTCTGCTCACTCATGTGGACATGATTCCTATGCACCAGTTAATTCAAACACACAGTCAGGCATCAGCACTGAGGCTAGCAACAATTGGAGTAGACCACCCACTCTATAAACAAGTCCAGAAAGCAGCAAAGAGCTACCCCAAGATGCATCCATCACCACTACATGGCATTCTACAAAGCAGGAGAATCAAACCTCGACAGATTGAATTCATCAACCCAAAGCCCAAGCACCCAAATTGGGCATCCAAGATACAAACAAGGATAGCTGGCAACAAGGAGGTAGCATGTAGGGAAGACCAAGAGGAGAATTACATCTTCATGCATCTTCTCAGAAGGCCACCACTCATTCACACAGATTGACACCAGCCAATATACATCAGTACCTAGTTAGAGTAAAGCAGTAAAGTAGCAGTCTGACATAGGGCATGGTCCCATAGGACTCAAACGGAATTAAAATAAAATAATAAAAAAAAGGTCTGGTTACAAGACTGGAAAATGACTATAACCAGACTGGACTGGACTGCAAAAAGACTGGACCAGTGGTCTGGTCTTTTGATTTTTGAGAATCAAAGACCAGAGAAAGACTGGTCTCAATTAACCAGTCTTTTGCAGTTTAGACCAGTCTGAACTGGTAAAAGGGTAGCCCTAATTTATCCCTTTCCAATGAGCACAAGATCATAAAAATCTGGTAAAACCTGGCTGAGAAATAGATAGATCTGTAAAATAGTCTAAAATATTTTCCAAAATAAGACATTTTACTAATATTACTGTAGAAAATCTTATGGGCTCATTTGGAAGCTATTATTTAACTGAACAACCATTTCTGATACAAAAATATATATTTGTGAGCAGAAGACCAGTTAGGACCAGGACCAGTCCTAGGACTGAAACTGTCAAGTTCGAGAACTCTGTTCTGGAATATTGGATGGAGTAATGGAATGGAGTCATGGAAAGGATAAGGACTTAGCCTCAGCTTATGTGCTGTGCTACCCAGAACCTTTGTGTCCTAAATTTCAGAGTAAGAACGGAACAGAGCGGAACCGGAAGTTGCAAGGAACTTAGAGGAAGAACAAGAGAGGGAAACTAAGTTGATATTTGAACTAAGGAAAACATACAAGTTTTGAGTACTTAAATAATAAAAGAAATAGCAACCAAAATATAAAGGATAAATATATAGTGCTGCGTTCTGCTCCCGGAAGGTCCTGCATTCTTGGGTGAATAATCCATAGCGGGCGTGCTGACTGGTAGTGGGAAAGATGATGACAAAGAAATAGTGGATGTGGCAAAGATGTGGTAATGAGTTTGGAGTAACGTTGGAAGAGCCGGAAAAATATGGAGAAGCCTCGGAGTTGGACGTAGGAGGAGTAGATCTGGAGACAAGGGAAAGCACTGGAACGGAGTACGGACTACCAGAGACAACTCTGACGGAGCTGGACTGGAGTAACATATAACGGATCGTAACAGAAACAAACTGATGTAAACTGGTCTGAAGTGGTCCAGTCTGGAGGACTGAGGCGGACCAGTTATGGTCTTGGTTAAAGGCCCTGAGGGTCAAAAAACTGGACTGGACCAGACTTTTAAACACTAGTAAGGCAGAGCTCAAAGGACATTCACATTGGGTCAGATCTGCTGTGTTCTCTCCTGATGGTATGCATATTGTCTCTGCATCTGAGGATTGCACTGCATGGCTCTGGAATACAGCCACAGGAGAGTGTGAGGCAGTGCTCAAAGGACATCCTTCTGTTTTATCTTTATGTGATACAAATCAGTTATCTCTTGTATCATTAATTCCTGATGGTATGTTCATCAATACTGATTTTAATGGCCACATCAGGGTCTTCCATAGGCCATCTTTTCTTTACATATGCAAAGACACAATACTCCATACTATAAGCCTTCAGAGAATCTGGGTTCCACCTCCTTTCCATAGTACAAGATCCTTTGGCTTTCATAAATCCAAAATATGCCTTTGGTATGGATCAGGAGAATTTTTGCTTTTAGAAGTATCTATGGTCATCATATTTTATGACATTACTTCATTGCTAACTTTTTCTCTCAAATATAGTTCCAATCTTAACATCTTAAATGTTACAAACTTTCTTTTACTTTTTGGTCATTGTTTTAGCATCATGCTCAATGCATGACTTATACCATATTTTTTTCCTTTCCTGGTCCCCAAAAACTCATCAAAATCTGTAGAATAGAGCTTAATAAAAACATTTCTACTGATTTCCTTGTTCTGAAAAATTTGGTTCAGATACCTCAAATTTTTGACCACACCATCTGGAAAAGGTGTAAAAATAGTGCAATTGACTCATTTTGATTAGTTGCACCTGATTCTATAATAAATTTTGGGTTACATTGAACTCATTGGCCATATTCAAATGACTAAACTTCATAAAAAAAAAGGAAAATTCTTCTGGTTACCTACAAAATGAATTCTTCACAACTCACTCCTGGTCCTAGACCTTTGTCAAGGGTTAAGTAAAGGAGCAAAAACAATTGTCCCATGATTTTCCTAATCTGATTGCTAGCAGTTGAAAGTCATGTGTTGCAGTGAGCTCAACATATAAACCTAAAATTAGCAGGGATATCTAATAAAATTTACCAGTTATAAATAATCACTGCAATGTTGGTGCAGAGATCACCCAAAAAGTTGCCAAAAAAAGAGGTGATTTTAGCCTGCAAATCATGAGTTCTGTTGATTACATACCAATCATGAGCATTTTTGCTGCTGAACCCACTCAAAAGGGGTATGTAAATGTCACAAGAAAGCAACTGAAACATTTCAGCCACCCTAAAATATGTTGTGAGAAAACAGTATTGGAGATATGTATTCTGATGAGTTAGATCCAAATCTGAAGTATCGTTTCGACCGACCCAAGCGACGGTTTCCAATCACGCGTCACCAGCGTAGGTAAGCTGTGACGGTCCCAAGCCGCTCACGCTGCTCACTCCCATCCAGACGCACTCTGGCACCAGCTCGGCTCGCGCTCACACTCTCGACTCTCTGCTGATCTCAGCCCTGTCACTGTCCGTGCACACGCGACGCGACGTAAAGCCCGAAAGCAAGCTGGATCAGGATCATCCCTGGATCATCCAGGGATGTAACCTGGAACCGAACGACAAACAAGGAACCGAACAGGAATGGGGCTCAGACACAACACAACGAAAACATGTGGATTTGGAGAAGACCTTGCACCTCTGTAAGCTGGATGACTTGGATTTGAATTCACCACTTATCCACGTTTGACATAGAGCACTCAAAAAAATAATTCACTATGCAATCACAGCGGAGCGGCACTCACGCAAGAAGAGCAAACCGATCCTCGGTTAAGTGGGAGGACGCCAAGAGTCCTTCTTCCTTGCCAATCAAGGTCCTGATGTGTGTCATCAAGCTGGCTAGTAGTAGTAGTGAAGAGGATGGCGGTCGATAAAGGACTGGCATCAATGGGAGGGGCCAACTGAGAGCAAACGGTGAGTTCAATGCATAAACTTATATATTGCCCGCCCGCCACTGATAGTACACGAGGCAGAATTGCCAATGTTTCGAAAATGAGGCCTTGTTTAATTTTGAGTGCGTTACATACATCTGCCAAGGTATGTTCCTGCTATTATACATAGCCGAATACCACCAAGTTGAACCTGATCCAAGGATTGACCCAGCTCTGTCACATCCATCGGACCCTGCCCAGAACGGGCATTTTGCCAACTCGCTCAAGCCCAACACTCTGGCGTTGCTAGCAAAGGTTCGCCCATCAAAATATGAAGCCATTGCAAAGGCTAAAAATGACAGTTCTTAGCGCACCATGCCTGTTTTCTTGCAGAGGAATGACGGTTTATTGAGGAGAAGACACAGTTTCTTGACAATTTCAGGCTGCCACGAAGGCAGAACTGTAGTTCTGGCCTCTGTTCCGGTTCATCAAGCTAGCTCAGTCAGGTAAGCCCCTTCATCATTCTGCCCTTTACCGCTAATATATGCTTGTAGCTCGTTGCTTCCTCCTCTCAAGGAAGCTCTAGATCCCCAACCACAAGGTCTTTCCTCAGCCCCAGGTCTATCACTGTCATCGCTCTCCCACCCTCAAATTCCTACCTTCCTCAGCTGACTGGTTCCACCTGGCCCAGCTCTGAGCCAGTTCCAAGTCGTCTTGAACCTCATCCAATTCCAGCCCCTGCAAACCCAAGGCTGTTTCCTAAATACTTGTCACGTCCGAGTCGACAAGTTGTCCACCATTGGTGGTCACAAACCCATCAGAAGTCCCTGTGCCCGATCCTCATTCATTGGCAGCATCCAGGACTGCCTCAGCAACAGTCGGTTCATCAACAGGCTTCCTAGCTCTCTGAAGCGTGAGTTCAGTGTCCTTATGCACAAAATTCTATTAATTTAATAGCTGAATCATTCGTCTTTAGTCATATGAAACATGTATGAAAACGGACATAAGACGTGCATCGTCTCGTCTTTCATCTTTCTTTGTTCGCCTCCCTCTCTGACCAACATCACATAACATGCCTACCCAATGTCAGCTCCCTGCTGTCTTGCTGCTGGACTCGCCTGCATTTGCGGGTATTCCCTGTTCTACGAAAATTGACAGGATAGGAGAGATTGAGGACAACGACATTGCTGTGGACATGGAGGACGAGCAGGGCACTGTTCCAGACCTTGCCGAAGAGGATTTAACTGAAGTTGATGAAAGGCTTGTTGGCCTGCCATCGCAATGGTCTGACACGATTACGGGTGCCTCAAAAGCGGTATCGGAGCGTACTGAGAAAGGCTATCAGCGGTAAGGCCCAACCTTTGTCTGCTTTCTCACCCTTTCCAGTTTGCTATTGATACTGACCTCTCTCTCTGTAGCCTCGTGGACGCGTGCATGTCCTTCCTGATTTCAAAGAATTTGATCAAGACGAAGGAAGAGTTTTTATGCAAGAGTCCACCTCAGGATTCTGCGTGATTCATTATCGCTTGGATAATGAATGAGTGAGTTCTGTCTCTGTACCTGTAACCACTCAAGAGTTGAGACTAACAACCTTTGAAGATGTGACAGTTGCAATCTCGACGGGAGCGACAAAAGTTCGTCTACAATCCGGAGCAGCTATACACATGCCCAGAAAATGTGTGCCGCTATGACCTACGCATTTGGTCGACTTTATGGTTGTGGCAACTGGTCTTGGCAACTGGATGAATCCCGGGGAGTGATGGTCGGAAATCCATCCATTTCTACTGAGGTTTCCAACTACATGCTTGCTTTACACCGGCGTAAGGTAAGGACCTTGGGTGGTTGACTTTCTGGGTTTTTTTTTTTACTGTCTGACTTAATTTTACTGGTACTTAGGTTCAGGGAGGTGAAACCTCCACCAGTGCTCGTGCGATGACACCAGTGAGTCAGCACAAGGTTTTTGCCTGTCCTTCACCTTTTCACACAGTGTTTAGGGAATAATGGAGAAGCTCTATGACTTCAACCATCAAGCTGAGCTTTGGGAGGTCGGAAAATGTGCACCAAACAGTCGGAATGCTGGTTCATGGGGAGGGCCGTTCCACCGTCGGCTGGTTCAGGCTGTTTACACCATTTCGTACTTGTGTTTGCTTCGCATCAATGAGGTCCTGAAAATTCGCAGGGAACATATTAAATTGGAGGAGGAGGGTAAGGTCATTCTGACACTGCCCTTCCGTAAAACACATCAGTTTGGAGGTGAGTATTTTACTTGAGTATTTTACTTGAATTATATGAATAACACCTATGGTCTTGTGGTGACGGTAGACATCAAGCCATTTGTTTTGTACCCTCTCGGTCCAGAAGAGACCTATCTATGCCCTGTCCGTGCCTTGGCCGACTGGATACATGCCTCGAAGATCACCACTGGCTTTCTGTTTCGCCAGCTGGCTGCTGGTAGACCAGCTGAGAGAGATAGTGCAGTGGTATGTTTGCTTCTTTTGTCCTTTTAAATTCAGTAGGGTCCTTATTTTTATTTTTTGAGACATCTGCCCAGTTTCTAGAGATGTTTCGTCGCAACCTTGCTGAGATTGAGGTTGACTTCACCCCTTATGGAACCCATTCCTTTCGACGAGGAGGATGTCAGTACCTAGCATCAGTTCGACGCTGGCTGCTTCGAAGGATCTGTGAGTGGGGTGGGTGGAGTACGGAGTTCTCTAATATGACAATTGTAAAGTATCTGATTTCCTGGAGTGACGACCCAACAGAATCCCGCGATGAATTCTTCAACCCAAAACGTGTTGCTACAGTGAGGTGCCCCCACTGTGGAAGGTCTTGTAGTTGCTCGTAATTAGTGTGTAATTAGAACAAACTTGAATAGCAACCAAATGACTAGTGTGTAATTAAAACTTGAATAGCAAGCAAATGACTACTGTAATGAACAAATGATGAATAATACTAATGACTACCTGATCTACTGCTCTCACTCGGACCGTAATTTTTGATACATCCTTGCGATGTCAGCTGGCTTACACATGACATGCACTTTCCCATTCTTCCTGTAGACAAACATGGATGCAAAGCAATCCCCGTACTCTTTCTTGGCCTGCTCAGCAATCCGATTGTTCTCTTCTACCCGTAGAGCTTTGAGCCGGTTGATGATTGCTGTGTAATTCATTCTGGTTCCTGTTGAATCACTGAAGTCCTTTCAGAAATCAGCCTCAGAGCCTTCACGCCATCGTTGGACAATGTACTGTATTCGTAGCATCATCAGCAAAGTAGAACAGTGTTAAAAAATCACAAGGACAAACCTTCCATTCAGAATGACGTGATTTCAACATGTTCCACTGCCTTGACTTCCAAGGCCCATCAACTTTTGAGCTTGCGTAAACAAACGGCCAATAGACAATGGCGATGGGAACATCCTTGATGTGCAAGGCTGACTGTCCATCCCAATTTGTCGATGTGTCATCCCACATGTGGTTGAGTCGAGGCAAATCATCAGCAAACATTGGTGCAGGTGGAAACGGCACGTCGTCTGGAGTGAATGTGAGAGTGGTGCTGTTTCCGAGTGTAAGGGTGCGGCATGCTTCGGAGATTGTCATGAGTTGGGAACCCTCTTGAATGTCCTCAGGTGGGGATTCTGATTCTGGCTGAGGCTCGACAAATGTTGTGCTGGCAGCTGAAGAATATCGAGGAGGGGTTGAGGTACTTGCGAGGAGCATGGGTAGCACATATTGATATGGTCCATTGATGATGGCCTTTATTTCATCAAAACCACTGTTGATAGAGTCATTGAGCACAGATGTGTTCTGTTTAAAAAAGATGTGAGAACGTTGTTGTGAGCTGCGACGAGAGCAATGGAAGGTAAAAAATAAATAAATACGGTACTCACCACATGTCGGCCTGCTGCTTGGGCTCGATACGCGTCACGAGCTGGCTTGTCCATGTGAGGGAACCTCTTTGATATGTTGTTTGCCTGGGTTTCTTAATGGTCAGTAATCGGGAGAAAGTGAGATATATGACATGCATAACTTACCCAATCGAGGTCAGCCTTGCCGTTGACAACTTGTGATGCAGCGAGTTGTACGGCCTGCGTCGGGAGCATCGCTGGTGCATGAGGCACAGCCTGTTGTTGAATGGGAGAGAGGCTCTCTGCAAGGGATGCAGACGGCTTCTTGGATGACTTCTTGCTGCCAATTCGGGGACCTCTGTGGGTGCGACGAGCTCCGGGAAGGATGCTATCATATACATATAAAAACAAAGTGAGAAAAAGCGAGAAAAAGCAATTGCCAACAGGTATATACGCACCGATCCCATGCAGCCTGATTCCAACTAAATGTGCGCAGCTCGTTCTTGAGGGCTTTCTTGTTGCCAGAGTAGTGCAGGCCGAATCCACGGCACCAGTCTTTGAGGGTTGTCTTGTCCTGCTTGTTTCTGGGCAGAGAAATGAAATGAAATGAAAATCATCAGCTGAAGCATTAGTGGGTGGCTCGTCAGGATAACGAATGGAGGACTCACATGTCCAGGAGCCAGGTCTCCATCTTGCCATCCACGACATGTGGGAACGGCATTGGCTCCTCCTTGATGTCTACATCCATGGGATCGCAGCACGAGTCCATCACTGTTGTGGGCCGTTTATGATTACGAACAAGGCAGAAAAGGCAGGAGATCGAGATTGAGATTATCGCGAGAAAACCGAGGAGGGTGACGATGAAGCCCAGGTGAAGGTGACGAGCCTGAGGTGCTTGAGCGTCGTCGAGAGAGGTGCTGTCAGTGCTGGCCAGAATCGGGGGGGTCGTAGTAGTCTTGGCCTCGATCCCGATCACACTCACCGCCGTCGATGCGCCGTCGAAGCGCCATGTTCCGTCCTGCTCTGGCAGTGATCTAATTGAAAGGGGATGGGGGGCATCAGCAAGCCGAACTGACCCGACGGCGGACGAAGGCGTCTGAGGCAAACAGGGGCAAAAGCGCCCAAATCGGGTCAAGGCCCGTCCCCGGAACCGAACTACGGTTCTGCCGAGGCCTGAGCCAGTTCCTCGCTGGTGACGCGGCAAGCCCCGCATCCCACGTGACTCGGCCAACCGTCAAGATCTCGACTGAAGTCCATTTCAATTTGTCCTAGAAAGTTCCCGATCACGAGATGTAGTATTTAATTGTGTCACTTTAGAACACGTTTTATTTACCAATATTTATCAACAGACCTTACATGATTGTGGCGCATCGCTGGAGGACATTACGAGTGTTCTTTCCTGCTTGTCTCGTTTCGTTTCAATGTCTACACCAGGGGCTTTTACTCCACTTCCATAGCCAGGAAAGGGATGGTATTCCAACAGTTTTTCGGGTCAAAAACTACAAAATAACAACTTGCTGATGTTTCGGACTTCCGATGGCTTGAAAGTTGGAGGAAGTTGGATCCTTGAAACACGAGTGACGATTGCTTGTGATCATGGAAAAAATATCAAAACACTACTATATTAATCCCTATTCGTGATAACAGGGAGGTGTTGATCTACTAAGTATACATAGAGGAGAGAATATATATCGATCCGCATACATGTCATTGAAGACCCAGATTCTTCGCACACATATCAACCAACAGAGTTTTAGCTTTCAAAAGTCGGGTTACGAAGTTTCCAAATTGCAATCCCCACCACACATCCAAATATGTTAATCCCCCGTCCTATAATAATACGATATGTTATTAACGCCAGATTCGCCAAGCAAAAAAAAAGCTACTCTTGGTAAGCCTTACCTTTCCATTAGTCAATACTATGGCTTCAAACATAGACTTGTAGGATGTCGTTGACGGTGTGCCGTTCAGGAAGTTTTTAATGTTGGAAGTAATGGTGGATGCGTGGCCTCCGTATTTCCCAACTTGCTTGACTTCTTTCCAGTCGATGATATCACCTGCTGCGAACACTCCTGGCAGTCCCTTCACTTGGAGCGATGACTCAACCTTCACATGGCCAGAAGGGGTGAGAACATCTGAACCCAACGAAGAAAGGAAAGCAGTATTCGGACGGTTGCCTCGAGTAGCAACCTAGATAAGGAAGGCGTAAGTGAAAATGAGAGCCTGATTTTTACAGCATGCTTACAATCAAGTCAGCGTCTACAGTCACGCCGTTCTTGGTTTTAACCGTTGCGCTAGCTGATAGATACGCGGGGAAGTCGACGAGTTCATCGCTGAGAACAAGGTCAATTTTTCGCTGACTCCAGGTTTTGTCGGCTTTGACACGAAAGCTTTCAGGGTAAGTAGCTGAAAGGAGGTGCTTGTCCCTCTGGATAATGGTAATTTTCTTGTCCTGTTAAGTGCAAATATGAGCGAGTGATTAATTATAAATGACAATTTTCTTACGGGGTAAACATCCCTTATCTCTCCAGCGAGCTCTGAGGGACATGTAAGGGCTCGTCGACCAATAGGAGTAATTATGCTTACCTGCTCCTACAGAGCCGCCACCTACAATAGCGACCCCTTTACTGCTTTTGAAGTACGCCCTCCACTTTTCGACGTGTTCAATGGCTGCCACTTTAGTGGGTGGAAGGGCCAATAGACCTTCCCACAAGCTGCCGCTGGCAATAACAAGTACGTCGTATGGATAAGTTTTCCCTGAATCCGTCGTGACCACACCACCACCTGCGGCGCCTTTGGATGTGATAGCAGCCGCTTTTTCATGAACTATAACGCCATTGCCGTTTACCAATAGTGATCTGTACGGCAGAAGAACCTTCTCTTCCAACTGATCTTCTGAAGAAACCAGCATTCTGAGAGCGGCAGGATAATGTAGGTAGTATTCTCGTTCTTCCATCAGTGTTATTGAATGGGTTTTGGGGTCTAGTTGTTGAGATAAGGTTCGCGCTATGGCGGCGCCTAGATGATGATAAAAAAAAGGTTAGCTACTGATAAGGGTAAGATTGAAGTTTTCGATATACCTGCACCCCCGCCACCAATGATGATAATTTTCTTGAGTGTTCTTGAGTTCGACATGGTTTAAATATCTTTGTTATGCTAGCGCGAGTTTCGTAGGACGTCGGATGGGAGGAAATTGAATTTTCCAGAGCTCGGTTACCTACTTGAATAAATAGGCCAGAGGTGTGGCCAAGGCACCCTGAAAGTTGACCAATATGGAGGACAAGTTTCCATTTTTTCCCGCAGAATGTAAGGCGGAAACGTCCAAAATTGAGGTCAAGAAACACAAAACGCTATTTTGGGAGACTTAGTAAGGCGTCAGAGAGCTCTGGCTTACAAACTTGAGAAGAGTTACAAATAGATGTCATCACATTTGCGTAAAGTAACTTTACTCAGCTGCTTTGTACCTGCCTTTGGTTACAAATACATACAAATGACATAACAACCGTATGTAAAGCATTGTACAATCTCCATCATATATCCGCCTCTTATCATATCCTATCTTGCCCCATCGCCATGATTCACATAAGCACTAATATAATCATAATCATCCTCCAATTCAGAAGTTTGTTTTCGATGATATTGTGGTTGTCCAGGAACAGTCTCGCTTCCCTGAGCTGAAGGCGTACTGGGCAACATCTTACCAAACATAGAATCAGTATCAATGCTCCCAGGATTTCGTTGAACAGGCCGCTTAAAGGCAGCCGCACTGATAGTCCGCGTACCAGCATTGGCCGTTAATGGAGGCGTCGGTCCTCGAACAAATTGGACAGGTTGATTACGTAATGGTAGTGAAGTGTTAGAGTTGTTGAAAGAATTCGTAGACGCCGGTGGACGAGGATACATAGATATAGGAGGAATAACATCATCTCTCTGCTGTTGGTCTGCTGAAATATTCACCCCGCCTGGCGCCGAAACCTGGGAGGTATAGTTGGTCTGAAATCGAGGAGGGAGCACATTGACGATGGGAGACGAAGAGCCCTGAAATCGAGGAGGTACTTGAGGATCCACAGGCATGTTATTATTCAACGCTTGGAATCGAGGTGGAACGGTATTTCGCATGTCCGGAGCTTGTGGTTGGGCATATGGAACATACGACGAAGGTTGTTGCTGTTGTTGCTGCTGCTGCTGTTGATATGATTGAGCGTAAGCTTGAGCTGGAGAAACAGGAGGGGGGTGGTAGGGTTGCTGAACATATGATTGAGGAGTTTCGTAAGGAGAGTATCCCACAGGTGGGTTGAGTTCTGCATATGGATGAGGCGGTAGGTTACGTTCCGGTAATGGTGCAGCTGCGGCCATTGGTGACGCATCACGAGCTCTAGCAGTCGTCGGAGTTGTTGGGAGTCCAGTATAGTCATTAAATCGTGGAGTAGACGCCATCATCGGTCTACCTCGGTCAAAATCTGGAGTCGGATCTGGTTGAGAACGTTGATCGACCTCAGATGGTAGTGGAGGAAGATGGTTGTTAATGTCCTTCAGAGCCACGAGTTCCAAGCTGATTTCACGAGCTGCTGCGGCGTTGAGAGCTTTTTCGTCCTCGTCCATTGGGAGGGCAGGAGGAAGTACACGCCGACTAGCAGGTTTAACATGCTGAGATGGAGCACTATGGTTCTCTGTTGTATTTGTTTCGCCATTTCTGAGACTGTCCCCGGAACCTAGATCGAAGCAGAATACATTCATCAGCCATATATACGAAAAGTAATAACAATGAGATACCTTTATCTGGAGGAGCGGTCGTATGTTGACCCTCCATAAGAGAACTCGGAGAAGTACCAACGGCACGGGTATTTGCCGCCTGCTCCTTCTCCAGTGAAACATGATTTTCAACGTCCTCGCCAACATCTTCCATAGCTCCAAACCTCTTATGTCGACCTAAGCTTTGGTCTTCGTCGTTCGTTGTTGTGGCCGATAAAGCAGTTGTCGTCGTCGTGGAAGTGGCAGGTGGAACTGAATAGGGAGTCGCAGTATTGGGCGGCGATTCTTCAATTACCGAATCTCCATCTGCTGTCGTCATGTACGCTAGTAAAGCATCATCGCTTTCAGATAGGTGTGAAGGCTGACGGGAATGGCTGGGCGCCTGGATCGATCCCTCTCGAGGTGAGTTATTCCATGGATTGGCCAAATCTGGGGGAGCGGCACCAGGCGGTGGCAGTGGAAGAGGAGAGAATTGACCTGACGAACGTTTACTATTGTCCGCTGGGATCTGCGATAAAGGAGCCGTAATAGACACAGGAGGAAGCCCTTCGAAAGGCGGTGGATCATTATCGGAACGGCCACCCCAAGATGTTGTTGACTGATTATAAGAACCTTCCGTAGCTCTCGCCGTTGAAATGATAGACGACTCCGAACCGCCATTGAATCGATTATTCCAAGGTGACAAGGTGTCTGCCTTGGAATCTTCCTTCCCATGCAAAGCCTCGGCTATTGATGCAGAAAATGATGAATCACCAACTAGATTACGTCCGCCTAACGACGGTGGGTCTTGCAAGGAGTAACCCCCAGATGAGCCAGGTGGGCGTGCTTTAACTGGGAACGTTGCAAATCGGCTTCCAGCGTTCGAAATATCCACAGGAACCGTAGAACGAACATTAACGCCAAAATCGTCCACGACACCTTCGTGAACTCCGAGTTTTTGAGGCAAAGACAATGGCTGCGATAGTGAGGAATTGGCAGGTCCTTGAGAAACCTGAGGTTGATAAGGTGGCGCATATGGCTGATTCCCTAACGATGTCGTGAGACTCAACGTCGAAGAATTGTTTTTTTCGGAGTAACCACTACTAGCAAAGGGTCGGACAGGTGTCTGGAAATAACTTGAAGTATCGTCTTGTAACGTCGCTTTGCCATCGCCCGATAACCATGGGTCGCCCTTCGGTGGCTCTCCGTAATCTACCTGTGGAGAATTGAAAGAAGCTTGCGCATTCGAAGATTTTCGTTCGTATTGGCGCCTATCACGGAATCCTACACTGGGAACAGTAGAAAGGGTTACTTCATTGACACATCGATGAGCCTCTGCGACTAGGCCTTCTACTTTGCTATGTCCATAGTAGAAACTTCGTGGCAGGCCAGGCTGGGTGATTTCTTCCGATACTTCCTATCTGACAGTTCAAGGTTTGAGCTCTCGTGACGACAAAGTTACGCACAGATATAGTCAATTTTCCATATTCGCCGGCAATCTAAGTAGAATGGGATAAGTAGGGGGAAAAAGAGGAGACAAAAGACGAAAGATTTCCTGACCGTGCCTTTTTCACAGCATTCGAGAAGACCACCAAACTTGAGGCCCATCCACATCCTTGTCGCTGTCCTCTTGAAATCACCCAAAGCAGCTTCCTCCGACATGATGCCAGAACTCATCGTCCGAATATCATCCCGAAGACGATTAAGAGTCTCTGTCTGCATCACAAGATTTTTGTGCTCCGGGCTCATCTTGCCCAATTTCTTCTCTGCATCCTCGGCCTTCCGGATGACAGTACGTTGGCGGCGTTTGAGTTCATCCAGTGATTCTTCTCTCGTTCGAATGGCTTTGAGCTGGTCTCGCATGGAATGGCCGTGTGCTGCATATTGTGACAGAGCCGACGAGAAATGGTTAAGAATGGATGTTGAAGCGCTAAGAATGTCCTATCGCAAGAAAACTCGTGAGTTCATCACAGCAAATGAACCTAAACCACTCACTCCGAGATCATCTCCTTCGCTTAGACCCCAAGTTCTTAGCGCTTCTGAAGCCTTAGAGTAGTCAACGCTGAGTTTTTGCAATCTATTCACGCTCTGCTATGTCAGAGAAATGATTCCTAGTCCAAAGCACTCACGATATCAGTACTGCTTTCTCTGCTGTGATCAAGTCTTGTAATGGTCTTAGATCCTGATTCCCGCCTAACGCTGGAATGGTAGAATTGTGTGCAATTTTCGTCGCTGCTGTTTTGAACATGATGGGTAAGAAATGGAGGGTGCTAATTCCTCCTCAGTGATGTGTCCCGATGCTGCTGGGTTCTGAGTCCTGCTCGTTCAAGAGTTGTCGCTGTAATGGTGGAGTGGGAACGAAGGACACGATATATCTGAGTCTGAAAAATTTGATAGCCATGGATGACCATCGTCCGACCGATACCACAGTAGTGTTGGATTCGCAAGGCTGACAAATGCCCGAAACAAATAACCGCCGTATTTTCCGAACTCTCCAAAACTTCCGTCGTCCCTTTCTCTGTTGAAATATTGCAAGTACGACTCGTTCATTCGTTAAGTAGATCATTCATTTATCTATATCTTGATTTTGCCATTCGTTTTCGTCCCTGAATCACATTACATAATCTAGTTAGTTTATTTGCTACCTTTTATTATTTAGCAGTCTCAACTTCTACATCAGCAAAAATATTTTTGTCTGGCACGTCTGGCACCAGACATCCCAGACACTTCCATGCCGCCATAAAAAGTATGGTGACATAATCACCTGCACATTTCCAGTCCAGCTTTCGACTACCATTACTTACTTCTGGTATTATAAATTAGTCTTGACAATGGAAATTAGAAATGGTATCATAAGTATATATCTCATCAGAAGTTTTATACCTATCTCATCAGAAGTTTTATACCATGCCAGGACCAAGCTGGGATGGTCAGAATTTATTTCCGATGCCATGACTAGTAGTACCACCATTAATATACTAATAACTCAAGGTTCCGGGACACTGTCACACAGATTACACATGAGAGGCAGGGGGAAAGTGTTCACGTGTATAAACAACAACACTAGTAGCATGCATAATATCTAGTCACTCGTCGCAGCCTCATCCTCCGAAATAACCACTTCATCCGGATCATCAAGTTCACTGTCGTTTTCGCCAGTAGGGTCGAACTCTTCAATGTGTGAGTCCATCGCAGAGACTGCAGCCTCGACGATTACACGCCATTTTCTATCTGAGAGTTTCTTGATGGTTTGGAAGTGGGCAGCAGCACGAATAGCCCATGGTCTACGGACAAAGCTGGTCTTTGTATCTTTGTCAGGGGGGTCGCCGGAACGCCAAAGTTTAAGGGCGTGTTTGTGCTAGAATCATAATGATGCTCGTCAGGTGAAGGCAAGAGTTGGTCACTGGGCAAGATCTCACCGCGGCAGCACAGAGCGACAGTGCACCCCCTGGATAGCCATAAAACTTGTCCGTTTTCGCCACGAGTTGCTGATGCACTGCAAAGATCTCAACGATAACAGATGAGTGATAGGCGCCAGACTGAAGGAAAAGATTAAAATAATTGAAATACAGAGTAGGATACAGGAAGGGAACTTACCTTGGTGTCGGGATCACGATAGATATATCGCAGGTCTCGGAGCTGCTCTGCAACATACTCCTTTCGTTGCTCTCTTGAGTTCTTGTATGGGTCGTTCTCTAACAATTTTGTGAGCTGCTGTAAAGCATACTTATTAATAGAACTGCGCCAGTTCCGGATGGCAGAGCTCGCCTAACGGGGTGCTAGTAAATGCATGATTGAGATAATAAACAAAGAAAATTAGTACTTACTACAGAAAGAACTGCATCATCGCATTCTATGGTTGGAAATTCATCGTTCCAGTTATCTTGTATGATCTCAGATAAATTGGGATGTGCATTGACCCCGAAACCATCTTCTAAAGTACCAGCCCAGTCAATAATTGCAGGTATGATGGATTCACACCAGGTTTGGAGATCATGGTTGACATTTTTGAATGGGAGATGGCTGTTGTTATAGCGAGGTTTTGCTGATCGCCGTCTGGGCTTTGAATCAACAGTATTTTTGGTCTCAACTTTGCGGAGCTTTATCCCTGACTAAAGTATTCTGTCAGCGTTTGAGGACTGCATGAGACAATTATATGAATTATGAATAACTTATACCATTTTCGTTCCCCCTCGGTGATTGCTTTGACCTGGCGGCACGTTCGCTTTGGTAGTTGCCAGTGTTTTCGGTGTCTTCTGAGATGTTTGATGTTGAACAGCTGCGTGGTCAAACTCAGGCTTGTTGCTGGAATCAGAGCATGAGGTGGTGCCAGTGGCATCAGTTCTGAGTTGACTGCCTTTTTTTGACGTGGAAGGCTTGACATAAGTACTGTGACTCTGGGGCTGCACATGTTCTTTCCAATTCTTCTGTAAGCCGCCAATTTCCACTGGTTTCCCACTTGATATCAACGAAGCATCAGTGTGAGAAAATAACTTGTTGAACCGTGCATACCTCCCTCTTCCTTCCTGCACTGCCATCCTATCTTGTGCATCAGCTGGGGCATATGTAGGTGCGACGATCTTGCGATGGGCTTGGATATCTGCATGAAGTTTACCCTTTGGTTCCTTGAGCCATCAGCAACCAGTCATCAGTGAGTAGATCGTTGTCGCGCACCAATACTGATTGGTAGCGTGAGAAGAAAGCTTAAAAGTCGCCATCATGAAAATAAGCGGACTTTGAATTTGATTACCTATTTTGGAAGCAGCCCTGAATCGCGTTCCTGGTCAACAAAACCATTCGTTCAACGATAACATCCTCATCGCTCATCATATCCTCAATGTCTTCCACTATGTTGTCTATCATTTACACTATCGACATGCTCCTTAACATCTACCATCCGTTTGTCCCTTGGCTAGTGATACAACAAAGCGATCAATCTACTATTCGCATCGGTCATCGGCTCGCGTTTGATCGTATCTTTGGCCCATCATTTCAAGAACGGCCCGTTTATGGACGCATCAGCTACATCTCCCATTATGTCAAAGGCTTTGTCATCGTTGTTGTGGCTATGGACCCACAAGTCTTCCCCTCAGCTATCTATCTTGCCATACCTCGCTCCTGGATCTCACTCAGTCCCCTATCCTCACTCATCTACCTCTTATCTTATCATTCACTGCCAAAACCATCATTCACGCGGTACCTGAAGCCTTCCCACCCTCTTTATGACAATTTAGGAAGTCCAGGAGGATCACAACTAAGCAGGAATTGCAGATGAATCAGCAGCAGAGGATTATTCTCGCAGTGTGTCAAGTGTTATCAAGGCTGCGCGACATGGGATCATGGGCAAGTAGTATTTTCTCGGGAACAAGGCTGCGCCTTTCAAGTGTTGACTCAGGACCTTTCACATTTTTGACATGACCACACGCCTATGGAGTCGATATATTTTTGCTATTGGACTATGTACACTGCCTTCTTTTCTTTTCTCTCGCACTTTGACACTTTACAGATTTTTTTACTGTTCCTTTTCTTTTCCATTGTTCTTTTCTTCTCGCAGCTGTCCTCTCTTTATCTTTCTTCCTTTGACAGCGCGTACTTTGTTTCTTTTTATTGTTTTACATAGCCTCATCCTTAGGGTATAAATACTGCTCTTTTGTACCAGGATAGGTAGTTCAGTTCAATTCATTCTTACCCCCCACTTTCATCATCTCAGTGGAATTCCAGTGAATTCCTCCCTCAAGTTCGCTTTTTCAGTCCTTTAACTGTCAATCTATCCCCACTATCAATTACTATAGTCTTGCTGAAGACTCCCTCTTATTCTTCCTCATCCTCTTCCTTAACCCCTCTGAGTTCTCTTTTTCAGTCCTTTACTGTCAACCCACTGTCAACTGCTATAGTCTTACTGAAGACTCTTCCTCATTCATCCTCATCCTCCTCACCTCTACTCTTGCTCCCTACCTCTGTGTGATACAAGTCAAGGTTACACCTTCCCTAAACGAACAACAGGGAGGCTTTTGACTTAAAGACTAGTCCATTGCTCTCTGGTTGGTGTTTTATAACAACACAAACAACGATTTATATCGTCAACTGATTATCTATTGTATGAACTCTTACCTTCTCCTTTTTGCCTTGTTTTCTCTTGAAGGTCTTACTCTGATCGATGGATGAGTCAGAGCACTCTTCTCCTCCTTCCTCGTTGTCCTTATCTTCAGCTGGTGCGTATATATCGCTGTCATCTCCAGATTCCCCATCATAATTGAAGTCCTCCATCCCAAGTAGCCCACCATCAGAGTCGGTGTCAAAAGTGGACCGAGGAGGTATTTCAACATTGCTCAACTCACCTCCATCTTGTTCAACGGCTCCAGCAGGTGGGCTGCTGGCGTTGATATGATTTTCAGCATCAGGAACGGTGTGAACCTTGTTGATAGTTCAGTAAGTCTGCATTGTGTGTAAATAAGGACATGTAGCTTGTAACTGACACTGCCTTTGTTGGTGTTGGATAGCGTCTTCCATAGTGGCAACCTCCTTCAAGGCTTTTTTCTTCTTTTCCTGCTTCTCGAGTTCAGCGGCTGCTTGGATATTTGCAAGCTCGTTCTTCTTGGCTACAGTTGCAGCCCTTTTCTCTGCCGCTGCTGCCTGAACTTGTACCCTGGAGCGCTTTGGAGGTTTTGGGTTGTCTGTGGGATGCTCTCAGTTGTAAGTTGTCTTGCGTTTCTTAGGTGCCATATCCTCATTGTCTTCATCGAGGTCAGCCATGTCCGTCCAGGGGGTTTGGTTTATGTGTTAAGCGCAGCGTTAGGGAAGGGAAGGAATGGATAGAGCTAAAGTTGAGTTGCTGATGAAACATGTTTGCTGTACGGTTGAATTTCAACTCATCATTTTTATTTTTTTTGATGTTCCCCTGAATACTGGCTCCTGTCTCTGTCTTTACCCTCCACTCCCTTTCCCTCAAATCTATACATGTTTTGGTACCCAAATCATGCCCTGTGGTTCCAAAAAATGTTCCTCTGCTGCGAATCTCCGTTGTACTCACAGAGGGTGTCCAAGAACCTTTAGGAGTGAATCTGGTCGAACAAATCATGTACGAACTGCCCACCCCAAATTTGATAGCCACCGGCTTCCAGAAAATCTGCAGGAAGTAATTCCTGAATCTCCAACCTCCTCGCCCTTCCCGCTCAGGCTCTCCCATGGTGCCACCTTCGTCTCCATCACCAGCTCCAGAGCAACATGATCATGAGCCCAAAAAACCTACCACCAAATTGAAGCAGACTTACCATCCTTTCATAAACGGTATGTCTCCATCTTATGCCATTCGTTTATGAACGGCATGCTTATATATTTCTGTAAGGTCGGCCATGCAACAAAAATGGAGACTTCCTTCCTGAAGGAACTCCACCACCACATTGAACTGAACAGAAGTCTGATGACTGGACACCATTCACTTAGTGCTTGAAAGTCCGGTTAATTAACCGGAAAATAACCAAGACTGGACCGGACCTAACCACAAAAAGACCGGACCGCAGTTAGTGGTTAGTTGATTCTGAAAATTAAATAACCGGTTATAAATGACCCTATTATACCCCTTCAAAACGCACCCAAAAATGTGAGAAACGCTAAAAATCTGACTGAGTTATGGTCAAATCTTTAAAATATTGGCCAAAAGTAGACTTTCAAGAATATTATCATAGCTTTGTCAATTCTTCATCACATTTAGCGTTCTTGGGCTCATTTTAAAGCTACGATGCGTGGAAATAATGTTTATTGAGAGAAATATGTACGGTCTTGCCCAGATATAACCGGTTTTTCATTTTTTCGGTCCTAACTGGTTAGTAACTGCAACTAACTGGTTTTGGTCAGTTATTTTCGGTCCGGTTAGGTTATTTTGGGTTTGGGAACGAAGCCTAACCGGTCTTGGTCTTGGTTAGAGCCCCTGGGCACCAAATAACCGGACTTAACCGGACTTTCAAGCACTACTGGCATTCACGAACGAACTTCAATTTAAAGTCGCTGATTTCCTCTACCACTGAGAGGAGATGTCGCAAGGCAATATAAATCACCTCTTGGAGTTATGGGGTCTTTCGCTTGTGCAGCATGGGAGTTCCGGTCCATTCGAAAGTTATAAACACATTTATGATACAATTGACGCAATCGAGGAAGGTAAGATATTTCGCCCCACATTTACAGAGGAAAATGAACTCATTATTCAATTTTGCAGGTGATGCACTGTGGCAGTGCTTCAAGTCTTTGTTCGATCAAGTTGATGAGGATGCACCAAACTGGAGGCAGCAGGAATATGAGATCTGGTACCGCGATCCAGAGGTTGTTGCTCGTAATATGCTAGCAAACCCCGATTTCAATAATGAGTTCGACCTGGCACCATATGTGGAGATTGATAAGGATGGACAGTGGCGATGGGCTGATTTCATGTCAGCTAATTATGCATGGCGTCATTGTGTACATTCTTGGTTCTTGTCATACTTTAAACATGGCTCTATACTAACCTTATGATTACAGGATATGATATATGAAGAGGATCCCACCATTAATGATGGGGCTATGTGTGTTCCCATCATATTGGGCAGTGACAAAACGACTGTCTCAGTGGGCACCGGCGACATTGAATATCATCCTTTGTATTTTTCTATTGGCACAGTCCATAACTCGGTCCGTCGTGCGCATTGGAATGCGGTGGTTCCAATTGGCTTTTTAGCCATTCCCAAAGGTATAACCATTGTTTCAACAGATTTCCATCATCAAAATCATTTATCTTGTGTTTTTTAGAGGACCATAAATATGATAATGACCAGAAATTCCACCAATTCAAACGCCAGCTCTACCATTCATCTATTTCCGCCATTCTCTCAACTTTGAAGCCAGCAATGAAAACACCAACGGTCTATAGATGTCCTGATGGCCATTTTCGTCGCATGATATTTGATCTGGGTCCTTTCATTGCCAATTATCCTGAACAGGTAATGCTTGCTGGTGTCCTTCAAAACTGGTGTCCCCGGTATTTTTTTTTTTCATGTGATAATGCAGTATTGATTCAACTAAAACTGTCAATAGCTGTACCGCACTTCCACCAGATATTGATGGTGCGGCTGGTCCTCGAACAAACGCACTGACAGATGTGTTATTAGCGACATTTGACATGACTACATTGCATGAAGAATACAGAGTCGATGGTCCGGTTGTGCCTTTCACCCGTGACTTTCCATGCGCAGATATTTATGAGCTGATCTCGTCTGACCTTCTCCACCAAGCCATCAAAGGGACATTCAAAGACCATCTTGTTGCTTGGGTGGGAGAATACCTAGAGGCCATTTATGAGACTGCAGAAGCCAACCAGATAATGGATGAAATAGATTGAAGGTGAGAAGCTCTTCGAAATATCTACTTCTAAACTCTACTTAGTTTTGTGTAGGTTGGCAGCTGTTCCTGCATTTCCTGAGTTGTGTCGCTTCAAGCAAGGTCGCCGTTTCAAGCAATGGACTGGTGATGACTCTAAAGCCTTGATGAAGGTAGTTTTTGTTTTTGTCTAATGAGACGGTGTAATGTACTCACAAAACTCTTATATTTAGATCTACTTACCAGCAATTCACGGTCTTGTCCCTCCAGAGGTGGTAAAGAGCTTATCCGCTTTCCTCAACTTCTGCTATATTGCAAGGTGTGCCGACTTCGATAACACTGCCCTTCATTCACTTGACACTGCTCTTTGTCAATTCCATATCTACCACGAGATATTCCGATCTTCTGGAGTTTGTGACACATTTTCATTGCTATGCCAGCACTCGTTGGTACATTACCGGCAGAATATTCAGGAATTTGGTGCCCCCGGTGGGCTTTGTTCATCAATAACTGAATCACGGCACATTATGGCAGTTAAAAGCCCTGGCGACGCTCTAGCCGCTTTGAAGCCCTTGGTCAAATGTTAATCACAATTCAACGTCTTGATAAGCTCAACACAGCACGAGCTAACTACATTTCACGTGGGATGCTTCCACCTGAACATCAAATACCTACTGTAGATGATGAAGATGATGATGATGGAGGACCTACCGACAAAAGAGTTATGGCATGAATAAAGTGTATGTCACCCATTCTAATATTATTTTAGGTGATTCTGACTCAATTTCTAGAACGGAAGTATCCCTCAGTGTTGTCGTCACTTGCCGTTTATATCAAAGAGCCCTGCTTGCCCTCTCTCGTTTGTGAATTCCTCCACCAGCAACTCAACATCTCAGGCAATGAAGCCTCCACCTCCGAGTTTGACTTTGATATGCCTGACAACGACATTTTGGAGATGATATCTCCAATATCGGTTTTCCATTCTGCCATTGCAACATTCTATGCCCCTAGTGACATCTCTGGTATCCGTGGAATGCGCCACGAACGCATCTGTTCAACCCCGTCTTGGCGCACAACTGGTCCTCAAAGAGACTGTGTTTTTGTGGTTGAAAATCAGGATAAGCCTGGTTTTTGGGGGATGAGTGTTGTTTGAGTCAAACTTCTTTTCTCATTTCACTATGAGGGTGAGGAATACCCATGTGCACTCATAGAATGGTTCAAGAAAATAGGCAGGTCACCGGAGGAGCAGACGGTATAAATCATTGTTTGTGTTGTTATAAAACACCAACCAGAGGGAACTGGACCAGACTTTAGGTCAGAATATCCCCCTGTGTTTGTTTAGGGAAGGTATAACCAGAGACTAGTAAGCACACTTGGTAAAAAGAGAGTAGAGGAGGATGAGGATGATCAAGGAAGAGTCTTTGGTGAGACTATAGCGGTTGACAGTAGGGGACAGAAACAGATAAAAGGCTGAAAAAAGCGAACTTGAGGGAGGAATTCACTGGAATTCCACTGAGATGATGACTGTAGGGAAGTAAGAATGGATTGAACTGAACTACCTATCCTGGTACAAAAGAGCAGTATTTATACCTAAGGATGAGGCTATGTAAAACAAATAAAAGAAAGAAGTACGCGCTGTCAAAGGAAGAATGATGAAGAGAGGACAGCTGCGAGAAGAAAGAACAATGGAAAAGAAGAAGGAACAATAAAAAGATCTGTAAAATGTCAAAGTGCAAGAGAAAAGAAGAGAAGGCAGTGTACATAGTCCAATAGCAAAAATATATTGACTCCAAAGGTGTGTGGTCATGTCAAAAATGTGAAAGGTCCTGAGTCAACACTTGAAAGGCGCAGCCTTGTTCCCAAGAAAATACTACTTGCCCATGATCCCATGTCGTGCAGCCTTGATAACACTTGACACTCTGCGAGAATAATCCTCTGCTGCTGATTCATCTGCAATTCCTGCTTAGTCGTGATCCTCCTGGACTTCCTAAATTGTCATAAAGAGGGTGGGAAGGCTTCAGGTACCGCGTGAATGATGGTTTTGGCAGTGAATGATAAGATAAGAGGTAGATGAGTGAGGATAGGGGACTGAGTGAGATCCAGGAGCGAGGTATGGCAAGATAGATAGCTGAGGCGAAGACTTGTGGGTCCATAGCCACAACAACAATGACAAAGCCTTTGACATAATGGGAGATGTAGCTGATGCGTCCATAAACGGGCCGTTCTTGAAATGATGGGCCATAGATGCGATCAAACGCGAGCCGATGACCGATGCGAATAGTAGATTGATCGCTTTGTTGTATCACTAGCCAAGGGACAAATGGATGGTAGATGTTAAGGAGCATATCGATAGTGTAAATGATAGACAACATAGTGGAGGACATTGAGGATATGATGAGCGATGAGGATGTTAACGTTGAACGAATGATTTTGTTGACCAGGAACGCGATTCAGGGCTGCTTCCAAAATAGGTAAGTGAATTTAAAGTCCGCTTATTTTCATGATGGCAACTTTTAAGCTTTGTTCTCATGCTACCAATCAGTATTGGTGCGCAATAATGGGTATGTGGGTTGTAAAGCCAGAGGTTGATGAGAGTGGTAAGAGATTAACATCTGTTGTCCACATTGACACAATCCTGCGCGGTGCCCACTTGCTTCCAGTCTATGGAAAGCAGTTCCTTCCTCTTCGTTTCCGTCACACTTGGTCTCTAGATTGTTTCAAGTCTTTCTTTGTAAATAAGTATGCTGACCATCACGCAAATGAAATTGCTTTTTGATTACAATATAAATACAAGAAAATGGAAGTCTGGCTATTCTAATATCTGGTACTGCTAAGAATTCTGGCCCGTTTATGACTGAATCAAATTTGTGGCTGCTTCTGCAGTTCTGGCTGAAAAAAAAGGATGTCTGGCTGAGTTCTGAATGAAGCCACATTTCTGGTACTGCTAAAAATTCTGACTTGTTTCTGACTGAATTGAAATTCTGATAATTTCTGGCAGCTCCTGCTGTTCTGACTCCAGATGCACCAGATGTGCCAGACCTACCATACCAAACCAGACAGAAATACTTTTGCTGATGTAGTTGAAGTTGAGACAGTGAGTTGGATTATATTTACCATACAAAAATATTTACTGATACCTATTAGATATACTTTTCATTTTAGGTAATTCTTTTATACCAAGCTCTCCAACTTCTAGTTGAAGTTGAGACAATATACTTTTCATTTTAGTTCTAGCTGCGAAATACTTCAACAGGTTATGGGCCCCGAAGACCTATCAACAAACTCCAACTCTGAATCACCAAGCCTTCAAGTTCCTAAGCTCCGAGATGATGGAAGCAACTGGTTGGATTACCAACCTGTTTTGTGGGCCATTGCTTGCATGGCATGTACGAGTCCTCTTTTTTTCTCTTTTTTACTCCATAACATATAATGCAACTACTGCTGCTTTACCTTCATATGTAGACAAATCTGGAGGATTGTGGGTTAGTATTCCTTGATATATCTAGGGATGCTGAAGTCCAGTTCAGTCTGGTTCGGCGCCTTTTTTGGCGAACTGAGAACCAAACCTTTGGTCCGGTTCAGCCATTTGGCCAAACTTTGAACTGAACTTTGGTTCAGGTCCAGTTCAGGTCCGGTTCAGGTTTGGACCTGTATTTTTTCCCACCATTAATTTATCTTCTTTTTCACTTTAGAAATCTCCATTAAATCTTCACTTTCATAAATTCATCATTTTGCCTGTTTTAGTAAATTATCTGATGTTTTACAGCTACAATCAGACACATCTAGCACAACTATTTATGTTTGATCAATTGATAAGATCACCAAAAATGTGTTAGATAAACATGCCAAATATATCCTGGTGCCTACAGACCCAGTTTATTGCATCAAATGAATGGTTCTGACTCTTCTCAGTCAAATTTGTTCAAAAATATTTAGAAATCACAAGAAAATCTGTTATTGGTTCAAACTTGGTTCAAACCTGCCTAATCCTGCTGAACCTCGAACTGGACTTGAAGTCCAGTTCAGCCAAATTCCGAACTTTGAACTGAACTTTCGGTCCAGTTCTCAAAAGTCCAGTTCAAACTTTGGTTCTGAACTGGACATCGGCAACCCTAGATATATCATGTCATGGCCTGTGGTTATTCCATCATTAAACCAAATCTGTCCATCTGGAAGAACAACTTGTGTAGTAAAATGTCCATGGCCAAAATATATAATTCCTGCAACTTTTGCCTTACTCCATTATGAGTTATTTTTATTAAATGGTCAATATTTAATCTGTGACCAGAAAAATCAAAGGCTATAACTGATGGCAGAATCAGAAAATTATATTCAACATATATATCATTTCCACATCTGTGACAAGTATGATTTGTCTCTTCATTTGACTGTAATGCCCAGGATGAGGTTGATGGATAACTTTGTGCCCCAGCAGATAGAAGGAAACTTGAGTGATTATTTATTCACTGAACATGATTATTGGAGCATACATATGATGATGTTCTGTTACATTCTGTCTTATGTTACTCTGTTCCGGCTCTGTTCAAGCTGTCTCTGGTAGTCCGTACTCCGTACCCAGTGCTTTCCTTTGTATCTGGATCTACTCTTCCTACATCCAACTTCAAGACCTTTCTGTGTCATTCCGGCTCCTCTGGCATTACTCCAAACCTGTTTCCTGCATCTCCACCATAACAACCATTCTTTGTCATCTTTCCCATTATTGGTCAGCACACCAGTATCAGATTATTCACCCAAGAATGCAGGACCTTCCAGGAGCAGAACACAGCACTTTATATTTATCTTTTATATTTCAGTTGCTATTCCTTATTATTATTTAAGTACTTGAAGCTTGTATGTTTTCCTCAATTTTGAATATCAACTTAGTTTCCTCCTCTTGTTCGTCCTCTAAGTCACTGAGGCTTCTGTCTTGTTCCTTTCTCTTCCAGTTCTGAAATCAGGACACTATAGGAGTTGGGCAGCACAGCACATATGCTGAGGCCATAGTCCTATCCATTACTTGTTCCGGTTCCGTTCTGTCCATTCCAGAATTACTCCAACATTATCCCTTTGCTTAAACTTAACAGTATATTTGAAACTTTTCACCCACTCCTTCTATGCTAACTTATTCCAAATTAAAATCCAAAACTCTGTTACCAATACAAGAAGATATGGCCCCAGAACACACCCCACCAGGCAGGCTCCCATACCCAATGTAGTCGAAGAGGCTAGTCATATTGACGAACCTTGGCGTACTACAGACAAAGCCAGTAATTTACAGTCCCCCAGGGATTCTGAGGAGTCCAAGCAGATCCAAGCAGAGTCCAAGGAGTCCAAGCAAATTCTGAGTGGAGTCCGAGGAGTCCGAGCAGATTCTGAGTGGAGTCTGAGGAGTCCAAGCATATTCTGAGTGGATCCAAGCAAATAAGACACAAATTGGGTGGGAAAATACTTCTGTTAAGGTTTTGTTAAGGTTTTGTTAAGGTTTTGTTAAGGTTTTGTTAAGGTTTTTGTTAAGGTTGTGTTAAGGTTTTTGTTAAGGTCAGGGAGGTATATAGTTTATTAAGGTTTTGTTAAGGTTTTGTTAAGGTTTTGTTAAGGTTTTTTTAAGGTTTTGTTAATGTTTTGTTAGGACTTTGATAAGGTTGGGGAGGTATATAGGTTTCAGTCCGAGTGAGTCCGAGCTAGTCCGAGCAGTCCGAGCGGATTCTGAGCAAATTATGCTTGGAATACACTCAAATACACTCAAAAGTGCTCGGACTCCCTCGGACTCTGCTTGGATCCGCTTGGATCCGCTTGGACTCTGTCGGATTCCCTGGGGGAGTGTAAAGACCTCGACAAAGCTGAATCTCCTTCTATTCCTATCAATGATCTTGTTTCTGCTTTGAATTCCCTTGGGAAATCTTCAGCCAAGTCTGATTTGGCTGGCAGACTTAGAGAGCCTGAACCCTTCACAGGTAAGGATTCTAAGAAACTAAAAGCTTTTCTTTTTCAGTGCATGTTAGGGGACACCCGATTTCAAGCCGTCGGTGTCGCAGTTGCCCTAACAGTGTAGGCTCTATTTCCAGAGCTCTTCCGACACATTCCGAGACAACTCCAAGCAAGTAACATTTGCTCTGTCCTATCTCCAGAATGTTGCTCAGGAATGGTTCGAACCTGGAATCTCTGGACTCACCGATGATCCTCCACTTTGGTTCAAAGATTGGGACCTCTTCATGGACAAACTCCAATCCAACTTTGGCCCCTTTGATGAATCCACTGACATAGAACACAAGCTCCTGACCCTCTGAATGAAGGATAGCCAATGTATCTCCAAATACTTAGTCTGGTTCAACTCTTTGGCAGTCTGCTGTCCTTGGGGCGAGGTCTGCTCTGAGATATAAGTTTTATGAAGGTTTACCTTCCCGACTCAGGGATGAAATTACCAAAGGTGATGGGAAGCCCTGGACCTTGGCCACAATGTGACAAAAAGCTCAAAGTGCCAATGCTCACACTGGGAATGTATGCAAGAACATTCTCGAGAACCTGCCCCACAACAACACCAAAACTGTAAGAGGACACTATGTAGGTACTCACATATGCTTACATACTCCATCCCTCCCTACCTATAGTATTGTACACAAACTGTTATTGTGCAAGGACTCACGAGATTACCACTCACCTTCCAGTAGCTTTGTAACCATACACATGTGCGTCCCTGAGTAGATACTTATCACACACATACCTATGAACTCTATTTCTATTTTACATAGTCATGTCATTACCTGGGTTCATCTTGTAGTAGTATAAAGGTAGCAGGTGTCATTCCTAGAACGACATCTTGATATAAACTTGGTTCATGGCGATAACCTTCTCTCTAAGTTAGCAGTAGTTTACTATAGCTAATGTCCCCTAACAAAAACCCTCCAAAGGCTTCTACTCCTTCTTCATCCTCCTCCATACCCTCTTCCAACCCTTCTTCCAGTTCTGGAAAACAGTCTCAGCCTTTGGATCAAAAATCTGCTAAGCCTGCAGACTTCAGTAAGACTTCCACTTCCACTCCTCCAAAACCTAATCTAGTTGGCAAGCTAGACTCACAGGGTAGACTTACCCAGCAAGAAAGGCAACACCGGTATAAATTGTTGTTGTTGTTGTATATAAACTCCAACCAGAGAGCAATGGACTAGTCTTTAAGTCAAAAGCCTCCCTGTTGTTTGTTTAGGGAAGGTATAACCTTAGACTTGTATCACACAGAGGTAGGGGGTGAGAATAGAGATGAGAAGGATGAGGATGAATGAGGAAGAGTCTTCAGTAAGACTATAGCAGTTGACAGAAGGTTGACAGTAAGGGACTGGAAAAAGCGAACTTGGAGGGATTAAGGAAGAGGATGAGGAGGAATAAGAGGAAGTCTTCAGCAAGACTATAGCAATTGGCAGTGGGGATAGATTGACAGTTGAGGACTGAAAAAGCGAACTTAAGGGAGGAATTCACTGGAATTCCACTGAGAGGATGACTGTTGGGGGGGGTAAGAATGAATTGAGATAAAATACCTATCCTGGTACAAAAGAGCAGTATTTATACCTAAGGATGAGGCTATGTAAAACAAATAATAATAAAAAAGAAGTACGCGCTGTCAGAGGGAGAATGATGAAGAGAGGACAGCTGTGAGAAGAAAGAACAATGGAAAAGAAGAAGGAACAATAAAAAGATCTGTAAAATGTCAAAGTGCGAGAGAAAAGAAGAGAAGGCAGTGTACATAGTCCAATAGCAAAAATATATCGACTCCAAAGGCGTGTGGTCATGTCAAAAATGTGAAAGGTCCTGAGTCAACACTTGAAAGGCGCAGCCTTGTTCCTGAGAAAACACTACTTGCCCATGATCCCATGTCGCGCAGCCTTGATAACACTTGACACTCTGCGAGAATAATCCTCTGCTGCTGATTCATCTGCAATTCCTGCTTAGTTGTGATCCTCCTGGACTTCCTAAATTGTCATAAAGAGGGTGGGAAGGCTTCAGGTACCGCGTGAATGATGGTTTTGGCAGTGAATGATAAGATAAGAGGTAGATGAGTGAGGATAGGGGACTGAGTGTGATCCAGGAGCGAGGTATGGCAAGATAGATAGCTGAGGAGAAGACTTGTGGGTCCATAGCCACAACAACGATGACAAAGCCTTTGACATAATGGGAGATGTTGCTGATGCATCCATAAACGGGCCGTTCTTGAAATGATGGGCCATAGATGCGATCAAACGCGAGCCGATGACCGATGCGAATAGTAGATTGATCGCTTTGTTGTATCACTAGCCAGGGAACAAATGGATGGTAGATGTTAAGGAGCATATTGATAGTGTAAATGATAGACAGCATAGTGGTAGACATTGAGGATATGATGAGCGATGAGGATGATAATGTTGAACAAATGATTATATTGACCAGGAACGCGATTCAGGGCTGCTTCCAAAATAGGTAAGTGAATTCAAAGTCCGCTTATTTTCATGATGGCAACTTTTAAGCTTTGTTCTCATGCTACCAATCAGTATTGGTGCGCGATACCGGTATAAATCATTGTGAGTGTTGTATATAAACACCAACCAGAGAGCAGTGGACCAGTCTTTAGGTCAAGAGACTCCCTGTTATTCATTTAGGGAAGGCTTAGCCTTATACTTGTAACACACAGAGGTAGGGGGAAAGAATAGAGATGAGGAGGATGAGGATGAATGTCTTGGAAGGTAACTGAGGTAGAGGATGAGGATGAGGATGATCAAGGGGAAAAGTCTTCAGTAAGACTATAGCAGATAGCAGTAGACAATAGGTTGACAGTAAGGGACTGAAAAAGCGAACTTAGAGAGATTAAGGAGGAGGATGAGGATGAATAAGAGAGAGTCTTCAGCAAGACTATAGCAATTGACAGTAGGGGACAGTAACAGATAAAAGGCTGAAAAAGCGAACTTGAGGGAGGAATTCACTGGAACTCCACTGAGATGATGACTGTTGGGGACTAAGAATGAATTGGAGGGAACTGGGGGAAAAACTACCTATCCTGGTACAAAAGAGCAGTATTTATACCCTAAGGATGAGGCTATGTAGAACAATAAAAAGGAAAGAAGTATGCACTGTCAAAGGAAGAATGATGAAGAGAGTAGGGCTGCACACCATTACCATATTGACAGTTGTACGGCACCCATATTACGGTAACTGTACCTGTACCGTCGGTTGTTTGAAGAATGGATTGGCAGTATGGTTGGAGGCTGTCAACAACTGTCGGATATGGTGGCGACGGCCGTATATATGGCCATCGAGTTACTTGAGAATTAACCTCCTACCCACCCCCCAATGTGTGTAGCATTTGACTTATAAGAAAGTTATGACTCAAAGTTATATCTCCACTGATGAAATCTGGACTAAGCATGCCTCACTTCTGGTGGATATCCTCCTCTTGGAGTTGAAATATTTGCCTTGGGTACTAATAATGCAACCCTCGAGGCCCTCCAAGGCCTCACTTCTCTTGTGATTTCCTCAGTAAAGGGCTTTCGATTACTGAAGCTCGGTTCAGGGTCAATTCAGGGTATTACCATATGCAATCCAGGTCTGTAGGAGCCGTAACCATATAATACCATTTTATGGCCATATTGATGCCTGTCCATACCATCAGTTTCAAAAATTTTCCAATACAGTTATGGTGCACGGTCAACCCATCACGGTCAGACCACCATCAACATATGGCATGCAGCCCTAGAAGAGAGGACAGCTCATCAGGAAAAATGATTTTGGCCCTAGGTAGCCTTGGGTAATTTGTTAGTATCACATCACTACTCAGGACATCCCAGGACACCCCAGGACATCCTAGAGCAGCACAGGTAACATTTGAGTGTTACACACTTATCCAAGGACACCTCAGGACAACCTAGGACAGCATAGATAAAGTTTTGAGTGTCACCCATTTTCTCAGGACACCTTTAGTGTATCCTGGTGCATTGACCATCTGGATTAAATCACATCAGGAGGCCCTGGGAGTCCCTTAGATTTTATGAATTTTGCTAGAAAATCTTTGTCCGCTGTGTCCAGGAAAGTGTTTTGCAGTTTTCTCAATAAGGAGAGCTGCTATTAATATAATTTAAACATATTCAGGGTCCTAAAACAATTCTCTACCATCTTTAAAAAATTTCCTTTTTTGGAATTTATGTAATCTACCCTGACCCAGCACCATATGCTTGAAATCATGCTTATCTGTGATCATGTGACCAATGGTCTGTGCGCCATCCAAAAGATATATAAACCACCCACAATTTTGTTTTCTTATTTCCTACTTCCCTAGTATTATACTAGTATATTTATGTATCACTATTTTATTATTATTTTATTACTAGTATATATGATGTTTAGAATAATTGAATATAATTTTATTATTATTATTATTATTCTGTTGTGTGAGACCATTCAAATACTATCTGGTTTATATATGTTTTCTAGCATCAGATCCAAAGGGACTAAGGCTGCCTCAGGACACTCTCAGGTTGCCTCAGGTTGCCTCAGGTTGCCCCAGGACAGCCTAAGACTTTTCATACATAGGTAACTTGCACCTCAGGGCGACCTCTTGACCTGAGCACCCTGAGCTGCCTGGGGCACCCCAGGACATTTCAGGACAGCCTAGGGCAGAAGTCATTTTTCCTGATGCTGCGAGAAGAAAAGAATAATGGAAAAGAAGAAGGAACAATAAAAAAATCTGTAAAGTGTCAAAGTGTGAGAGAAAAGAAGAGAAGGCAGTTTACACAGTCCAATAGCAAAATATATCAACTCCATAGCTGTGTGGTCATGTCAAAATATGAAAGGTCCTGAGTCAACACTTGAAAGGCGCAGCCTTGTTCCCAAGAAAAATACTACTTGCCCATGATCCCATGTCATGCAGCCTTGATAACACTTGACACACTGTGAGAATAATCCTCTGCTGCTGATTCATCTGCAACTCCTGCTTAGTTGTGATCCTCCTGGACTTCCTAAAGTGTCATAAAGAGGGTGGGAAGGTCTCAGGTACTGTGTGAATGATGGTTTTGGCAGTGAATGATAAGATAAGAGGTAGATAATTGAGGATAGGGGACTGAGTGCAATCCAGGAGCAAGGTATGGCAAGGTAGATAGCTGAGGGGAAGACTTGTGGGTCCATAGCCACAACAACAATGACAAAGCCTTTTACATAATGGGAGATGTAGCTGATGCATCCATAAACGGGCCATTCTTGAAATGATGGGCCATAGATACAATCAAATGTGAGCCGATGACCGATGCGAATAGTGGATTGATCACTTTGTTGAATAGCTAGCTAAGGAACAAAAGGATGGTAGATGTTTAGGAGCATGTTGATAGTGTAAATGATAGATAGCATAGTGTGAGACATTGAGAATATGATGAGTGATGAGGATGATAATGTCAAACAAATGATTTGTTGACCAGGAACACAATTCAGGGCCACTTCCAAAAACAGGCAAGTGAATTCAAAGTCCGCTTATTTTCATGATGGCAAGTTTTAAGCTTTTTACCCATGCTACCAATCAGTATTGGTGCACACTACCGGTTCCGGTTCCATGATCTGCTCATCTAGACAAGGCGTCCGGCTTTCCCATGCTTTTGCCTGGTCTATGGTGCATGAGGAAGTCGAACCATGTGAGGAACAGGGACCAACGGGCTTGTCTCTGATTGAGTTTCTTAGCAGTCATGAAGTACTCCAGGTTTTTGTGATCAGTCCAGATCTCGCACTTGTGCTCCACTCCTTTGAAGAAGTGCCTCCACTCTTCTAGGGCTCGGATGATTGCCAACATCTCCTTGTCATGGATCTTGTAGTTCTGTTCAACTGAGGACAAGGATTTAGACAGGAATGTGACTGGATGCCATTTTTCATCATTGGGGAATTGCTGAGAAAGCACAGCTCCGGTTGTGAAATTGGAACTGTCTGCTTCGATTCAGAATGGTCTGGAGTTGTCTGGAGATGCTAGGATCAGGGCTGAAGTGATCAGGCTTTTGAGGGAATCAAATGCTGATTGCTCATCTGAAGTCCATTTCCATTTGACATCATTTTTGGTAAGATCAAAAGGGGGCAGGCGTGGTGAGAGAAGTCTTGAATGAAACACCAGTAAAAGTTGGTGAAGCTGAGGAATGACTGGACTTCCTTTTTATTTGTTGGGGCCGGCCACTCCACTACTCCAGCAACTTTGACTGGGTCCATTTCAACAGAATTGTAAGAAACAATGACTTGTTACATTCCATTATACATTACTCCGGTCCGGCTCCGTCGGAGCTGTTTCCGGTAGTCCGTACTCCGTACAGTGCCTTCCCTTATATCCTGAACTACTCTTCCTATGTTCAACTCTGAGACTTTTCCGTGTCATTCCGGTTCCTCTGTCTATACTCCAAACCCGTTATCACTTCTTCGCCACTACCACTATTCTTTGTCATCATCCTTCCCACAATCAGTCAGCATACCCGCCATGGATTATTCACCCAAGAATGCAGGACCTTCCCGGGAGCAGAACACAGCACTTATATTTATCTTTTATATTTTGGTTGCTATTCCTTTATTTTATTTAAGTACTCGAAACTTGTATGTTTTCCCTTAGTTTGAATATCAACTTAGTTTCCTCCTTTTGTTTTTCCTCCAAGTCACTGAGGTCTTCCGACTTGTTACTTTCTTCTTCCGTTCCGAAATCAGGACACCTTAGGAGCTGGGTGGCACAGCACACACGCTGAGGCCAACGTCCTTTCCGGGTTACTGTTCCAGTTCCGTTCCAGAGTAACTCCGACGTGACTCCCTTTGTTTCTAAACTTAACATGACTCCAAGGTATTGTCAGGGGACACTCATTGTGTCCACCCTTATGGTTAGCTTAGTATGTGTATACATTCACCATCTCTACAATAGTATCACCACCACTTTCTCTTTATCCTGCACCTTGCGTACTCCCCCTTATTGTTGTAGTAGTTGACCCTTCCACGATGACATTGTACCGATGTCAGTATCTATTCTTGGTATCTACCTCACCCTACCTTCTATTATGTACTAGCCATATATAGTTGTATTAGCTCTCACACTTGTAGTATATAGGTGTAAGGTGCTTATCTTAGAATTCAACTTGATTCATGGGTCATACATCCTCTAACAGGTATTCCACTTTGGTCTTTTCAAACTCGCATTTGTCTGGTTTTAGGAAAAGTTTGTGTTTTTGTAAAAGTTCCAAGACTCTCCAAGTTATGGACCGGTGTTCTTTGAGTGTCTCTGTGAATATCAGGATGTTGTTGAGGTAGACCACCACCACTCCTTCCATTATGAGTTCTCAGAAGATGTCGTTCATCATTGTTTGGAAAGTAGCTGGACTGTTAGTGAGGCTGAAAAACATGACCAGAGGTTCAAAGAGTCCCCAGTTAGTTTGGAAGGCTGCTTTCCATTCATCCCCTTCTTTCATTTGGACATTATCAAAACCCCACCAGACATCCAACTTAGTGAAGTATTTGGCACCCTGTAGTTGGGTAATTAAACTTGTTTTTGATGGTGATCACATAAGGGCTCAGTAGTCCTGGACAAGCCAAAGACTTCCATCTTTCTTTTTGATGAAGAAGACCAGAGATGCCATTGGAGACTTGGAAGGTTGGATGCATCCGGAATCTAAATTTTCTTGGAGGAAAGTGTCTAGCTCCTTCTGTTCCATTAGTGCTAGTGGATAGACCTTGCAACCCGATAGTTTCTCTCCTGGGATGAGTTCTATTGCATGGTCCCATGGTTTTGGGTCAGGTAAGACATCAAAAGATTCTTTGGTGGATACACTATCAAATTCTCAGAGATAATCTGGGACTCCTTCCCTTACACCAGTTTGAGTCAGAACTGACCAGATTGGTTGAGAGTTGTGTTGGAAAGCTTCTGCAAGTTGTTAGGAAATGGTGGAGGTGGCTCGGATGTCTGCCTGCAGCGGAAGTAGGCCTGTGGCAATTATTCTGTCACCTTCCTCAAATTCAGGGTCTGGGTCATCCTCCTCATCTTTGTCATCACAATCTTCTACATGAACTGGAAGTGGGCCAGTTGAACATTTTTCAATTCAGCGTATTTCTGCCTTTTGAACTTTTTGTTCTTCCCGGATCTCATTCCTGCATTCCGAGCAACAGCAAGGCAGACAACAGGACATTTTTACTTCTCTGGTTACCCAGTTAATCTCCAGATTGTGCATTTGCAACCAAGAGTGTCCAAGGATCAGAGTCTGTTTTCCCAATCTGGTAACTGCAAACAAGGACCTTTTGGAGTGTCCTTTGTACCTAAGTACTAGGTCAACTACTTCCGTGATTGATCCAGCCTTGTTTGGGGTACCATTGACATTGAATACCGGGATTGGAATAGACAAGGATCAGGTGGTGAGCCTATTAGTTTTGACATAGTCTCTGTCAATAAACTTTCTGTTGGCCCTGGAGTCTACTAGGGATATAATGGAGTTTACTTCTCCCATATCAGTTGTTTCAATGCTGACTTTGAGTTCTAGGGATTTGGAGTTAGTGTCAAGAGAACCAATAGTGAACTTTTTCAGGAGAGTTCTTTCCCATCAGGGCTGGAACACTTGGCCTTTTTTTGGTATTTCTGCTGATGTTTGTATGACTTGAATGTTTTCAACTGTCTTGTTTATTTCATCAATGTTATCTACATGTAAAATAGAGAATCAGTTGGTTGTCAACAGCGAGGGTGTACAGTTCACTCGCTGTTCTGGCAAAAATCCTTTAAGTTGTTTGTCTGGTATTCCAGTTTGATTGTCTCCGAAGATTCCGTCGGACCTAGGTCATCTACTATGTCAAGTCGAGCCAGCTGGTACTCCAGAATAGTTTGGAGCTCATCTGTGGTCAATGCTCAGATGTCGAAGCATTTCTCACATTGTCTTCTGATGTGGCCAATTCCTCTGCATCTAAAGCATGACACCAGTACCGGGCCTGTTTTTTGGGCTGCGTCAATGTCCATGGGCACTGGGTTCCCCAGAGTTGGTACAAGGTGTGCATTTCTCTGTGGTGGAGCTGACAGGCTGAATTGGGGCATGGTGGTATTGATCAGTCCGGAAGTGGTTGTGGTTGAACTTCTGTATGCTGACTGAAAAGCCTCATTAGTAGCTTGATTTCCATCAATGGTTTGGGCCATTCAATACCATTCCATTGGATTCATATTGGATGGCCTTCCAGAAGCCATTGTTGCAATGGAGTTCTGTATTTCCTCTTCGGAATTTTACTACAATGGTTTTCGGATCAGTATATCTGGAGTCCGTGATCAGGTCTTGGAATTCATCTATATAGTCTTCCAAGGACCGGTTTTTTTGGAAGTATCCAGTCAACTCTAATCGATTAATGGCAACCAAATTGGCATTGACTGGACAAAACTCCTTTTTAAAGTCATTTCAGAAGTCATCCCAGTCTAGGAAGCAGTTCAATCCGGGATTATCCGTTTCCCAATGGAAAAATATGGCTGCCCATTTTGACGCTCTTCTGGACATCATATAGGACATAGCCCAGATAATTTTGGTTTGCTTGTCCAAAAATTCATCAGAACAGAGCCTGATGTACGTTTGGCATGAATGGAGGAATGCTATTCCTCTAGATTGTTCTCTGTCAAACTCCATTGGAAGTGCTGGTCTTGCAGAATGAATCCTGGTTATGCTTTCAGTGTGTAGAGGAACCTCTTGTTGTGGTACAGGTGATGTTACAACTTCGAACGGCTCAGAGAGTTCTGGCCGTAAACAGTCGTATGAAAGATCGGTTCGTCGTAGTCTGAGCTCTGTAGAATACCAAGACAAGTAATCAAGGCAGAGTCTAGAGAGTTTGAGGTCGTTCAAGTAGAAAGTAAGCGCGTTAGATTCTCAAGAATTAGCTAGAGTTTATATCTGGTGTAACTAGCGTATTTATAGTAAGTAAAAGGGGCGTGCATAAGGTGAAGCGTCTACATGTAAGAGGGTATGCATAAGTATAAATAGATGAAACGATGAAAAAGGTGAGGAATGCATATGTGAACGGAAATGAAAGAGAGAAGGTGAAAAGCATGTAGGTGAAACGAGCACATGTTCGGTGGAGATTAGGAAAAGAAAAGAAAGTCCGTAACAGGTGATTTTACAGGGGTTGGAATGAATTGGTGGAGCATTGCCATGATTTGGTTGAATTTATCTTGGTTTTCGGTGTCCCGAGCTTGCAACAGGATGACTGCTCATTCCAGCTGGGTGGTGCGGTCATCATCCATAGCTGATAGGAAGGAGCCGCTCAGAGATGCGTGCTGAGAGGACAGGGAGGGAGCCATGATTGGGGAGTGTACAGAGTCTGATTGGCCCAAATATGGAGCTGTAAATTAGACTATTGCTCCACTGTGCGGATTGGACTTGGTCCATTAAGGGTAGATCCTTTCCTAATGTTAGGGAAACTGTGACGCCGACTTAGTCAAGCTAGCAGGGGATCCAAAGTTAATAATATTTTAGAAGAGATATCTACAAGTGACTCACCTAGCAGGGGATCCAAAGAGGAAAGGATGGGGATCCTGCTAGGCTGAGGGGTATTTAAGTACTAATATGGACATAATGGAGATATAAAATAAATAAAGGACTGATATGATAATAATTAATTAATTAATTAAAAATGGTGTGATGTGAAAAATCAAAAATAAAAGATGGAGGGTCAGAGTTGGACAGAGTTATGGAGTTGTGGAGTGGACAAGTGACGGAGTGGGAGTTGGATGGAAGGACAGAGTTTGTCGGTGAGGTGGAATGTATAGTCCTGAGGTTGAGGTTTGGCTTGAAATTGGGTGTCCCCTAACAGAGGCCTCATCCAAGACATTACCAGCTTCCCACTTGTTCTCCTAGCTAAGGCCACAATATCTGGTGGCTGCTACTACTTCAGAGCCTATTATTTTCACCAGTGAGTTTCTACCTCTAATATTAGTTAATTGTGTTAATCATATATCACTCAATTCTGTACTATTTTGGCTGTTTTTGATCTTGTTTGAAATGCGCAATTGAGCCAAGGGGGTGTTGGGATCAAAATCCTGGACCACTACCTGGTTAGTTAGTCCCGGCTGGAGGCCCCTAATTTTTTTTCTGACCCCTAAGTAGAGAGGTCTCAAAAGATGATTCCCAGACCTATTATGACTATTGGACTTGAGAAAAATACCCTACATAACTATAGAATACATATCACAATGTTGTAAACTTGTACTGCACAAGTGACAAAATTCCCAAAAATCCAATGTTCAATGGGGTAATTGCTCTGTTATTATCTTATATGACCATGGTCTGACTCAGAATTTTGACCAGTATCACCTGCACTGCATTGGACTAGAGCAGCAGCCCTGAAAATGGATTTGCAATGCTTGCGAGGCATCTGGGTGAGCGAGGCAATGATGTCATATTTCCTTATATAGATGCATGCCTGATTATGTAGTACAGTTAGTCCACCCAAGTTGGCTGAAATAAAAAATCTGACACTAGGTCAGATTTTTTAATCCCAACACCCCCTTGAATTGAGCAACAGCCAATCACTCAATCAGACAGTTCAAAACAAGCCTAAAAACAGCCAAAGCAGTGGATAATTGAAGGATATATGATTAAAACAATCAAATACCATTGCAGTGGGAAGCTCACTCAATTCTCAACTGTTTTAGCTATTGTTGGGCTTGTTTTTAAGTGTGGGAACATAGCAAACAAGTCATTTGCTACTTTCCCACCCTTAAAAACAAGCCCAATGACAGCTAAAACAGTCTTGTCACTACATCACACTATAGAATAACCATTATAAATTCTTCTTAAGTTCAAAAAACCAACCCTAAACAAAGCCCATACACACTGTCAAAACTAAGTATGTAAGTGCAACTTCATTAGCACCCCTACCATTCACTTAAATGCTCTAAGTCTTTACCACTTGTTTTTCAATCAACTGCCTTGTTTTTCAACCAACCACCTTGTTTTTCAACTAGGGCTGTGCACCACCGCCATAATTATGGTCTATGGCAACTGTATTCGGCAGCCATAACCGTACCATGAGGCCTCTGAGAGGTTTGTGTTACAGTACAGCTATGGTATGTTTCCTTGACATTATGGCTGTTGTTGGCCATACCACTGTTGATACACTGTCAGTACGCTAGGTGCTGTACCAACTGAGGGTGTGATGTGGCTCGGGGCTTCGGTGCCCTAAACACTGAGTCAAGTGTATGCAGAAGGGTTTCAACTAAGGTAGGGCAACGAGATATGAGACAAGCAAAATAAGGAGCAATGAAATGACAAAGGGGCGATGAGGTAACAAAGTGATGATGAAGTAACAAAGGGGCAATGCTTTCTTATTGTTCCTCTGTAACTAAATTACAGGAGGTTTTTATAGTAGGTAAAGGAGATCACATGGCTAAGTTGCACATGGGTATCTATAAAACAAATCAAAATGATGAAACAGGAGTCCAGGAGGGACTAGGCAAAATGGGGAGACAAAACATCAGGGATAGTGGAAGATAAATGAAAGAGGACTGGTCGTTGCTCCCAGGACCAGCAGGAGACATGTGGTATAGGAGCGCAATCAAGGAGCGATGGTAAACGTATCAAAAATAAAGGAAACGAAGTGTTTGAAGGAACAGAAGAGAAATAAAAGAATATAAATGATCAGCAACCTAAAATACCCAATGGTGTTAAGGGACTTCTTGATCCGGTGATTGTCGCTGGATAGGAGCAACTGGTAGGGTAACAACAATGCTTTAACATAGAACAATTTGGTGTAGTGTAAGAGGACGTCAGCCTGGGCAGTGGACGTGCCTACGACTCCTAGATGAGTGAGTGTTACCAAATATGGAAAAAGTGTGACTAGACACATGACCGATGGTGAGGGGGAGCGAGAGGGAGGCAGAACACATAACGTCAGCTGGGTACTGCTGGAAAAGGGGGTGATAATATGAGGGAAATATAACAAAGTTGTTTAGGAAGTTTCTGGGACAGTGGGGGCGACAACCGAATAGCCAGAGGCTTATCTGTGTGATAAAATAGCAAATAGTCGACATTAGAGGCGACATAGAGCAACGTCACTGCAAAAAATGTGAAAAACAAAGGCAGGGAACCAGCATGTTCATCACTGTCAATGGCAGGAAAGGCTTAATGCATACTTTATGGCAACCTTTTAGACAAATGTTAGGTAGATTATATTGTTTTTTTGAGCTATGAAATACTTTCCTAAATAATTTGTAGATTATTGTGTAAGGTTTATCATTTCCAATCTTTTTTGCAAGCAATTATTCTGCCAAGTAAATTTATTATCAAGCTTAAGCCTGTCTGGAAGTGAAATATGATACAAAACTACATAGGTGAGCAGTTCTATTACTTGAACAACAGTTCTAGTACTTATTAAATTACCTACGCAAGAAATTTCCTTTTATATCCAAGTCAGCCATATATCACTGTATACAGCTGTATATGAACCATACCATACTGTCAAGAGGTTCACAAACCTCTCTACAGTACAGCTTCAGCACTACCGTAACTGTAATGTAGCCATAACCTTACAGCTGCCGCCAAATTGGTACGGTGCACACCCCTATTTTCAACCAACCACCTTGTTTTCAACCAACCACCTGTTTTTCAACCAACCGCCTGTCTGTCAACCATGTTGAAAACAGGGGTTGGATTAAAGAACAAAAGCTCGACTGGTTGCTAGACACATGGCAGGAACTAGTGAGAGCAGGGATACACAATGGTATTGGTTTAATCCGATGAGGGTTACCACCCCCAAGAGACTAGAATATATACAAAAGTACAACAAGGCTGTGTATTAAGGCAGTGCTATGAGGACATTCCACTATTGGTCAGTATCCAGCTGGCTCATGATGATGCAATATGGTGCAATAACAATGTGATTAGATTGAATATTCCAACAACATCAGGAAAAATGACTTGTGCCCTAGGCTGTCCTGAAATGTCCTGGGGTGCCCCAGGCAGCTCAGGGTGCTCAGGTCAAGAGGTCGCCCTGGGGTGCAAGTTACCTATGTATGAAAAGTCTTAGGCTGTCCTGGGGCAACCTGAGGCAACCTGAGAGCATCCTGAGGCAACCTGAGAGCAACCTGAGCACCTGAGCACCTGAGAGCATCCTGAGGCAGCCTTAGTCCCTTTGGATCTGATGCTAGAAAACATATATAAACCAGATATTTGAGTGGTCTCACACAACAGAATAATAATAATAACGATAAAATTATATTCAATTATTCTAAACATCATATATAGTACTAGTAATAAAATAATAATAAAATAGTGATACATAAATATACTAGTATAATACTGGGGAAGTAGGAAATAAGAAAACAAAATTGTGGGTGGTTTATATATCTTTTGGATGGCGCACAGACCATTGGTCACATGATCACAGATAAGCATGATTTCAAGCATATGGTGCTGGGTCAGGGTAGATTACATAAATTCCAAAAAAGGAAATTTTTTAAAGATGGTAGAGAATTGTTTTAGGACCCTGAATATGTTTAAATTATATTAATAGCAGCCTCTCCTTATTGAGAAAACTGCAAAATACTTTTTTGGACGCAGCGGTTAAAGATTTTCTAGCAAAATTCATAAATTCTAAGGGACTCCCAGGGCCTCCTGATGTGATTTGGTCCAGATGGTCAATGCACCAGGATACACTAAAGGTGTCCTGAGAAAATGAGTGACACTCAAAATTTTACCTGTGCTGCTCTAGGATGTCCTGAGGTGTCCTGGGGATGTCCTGAGTAGTGATGTGATACTAACAAATTACCCAAGGCTACCTAGGGCCAAAATCATTTTTCCTGATGAAACCAACCACCTGTCTGTCAACCAACTGTGCTTTTCAACCAACCAGCTTTCCTGGGGAGCCCCAGGACATCTCAGGGAAGCCTAGGGAGGAAGGCATTTTTCCTGATGGAGCTCACCCAGCACATTCCACACTTCAATATTAGATCCCATGAGCTCACAGGGTATCCTCCAGGAGCCTAGTATTTGACTACTGTCAGCTGCCCAGACATCCCTGGGCTCTTTAGTACTCACTGGAAATGAGCTGAATGGACATCCTCTGGAGTCTAGTACAATCTTGGGGTGTTGTCAACTTCATTATCATGGATAACTTGGGTATATTTGACTGCAAGGTGTGCTTGTTGCAATGATCATGAATTGTTGTGATAATTGTGAACTTTGTTGAAGTCATAGCAGAAGTCTTAGAGGCCTCTAGTGTATACAATATTTGTGAAGGTTGTAATAAAGTCTTGGACTTGTGTGTACACAGTTTAAATCAATCAGAAAAGTCTTAGGAATTCTTTTGCTGATTTGTTGGTGCAAGCCATAAAGTGCAAAGTGTCTTAAAAGTTTGATCATCCTTAGAGACAAAAATAATGAATATACTCTGTAAGAAGAAACAAGGAACTGCTAGCATCAATCTCTGTATACTAGCCCACCATTCAGCTTCATATGAATGAAGATAGGTAACAGCAGAGTAAAGTGAAATGTATGTAAAGAAAAACATAGCAAAGGAATAGTTGTTTCTGGAAATGAAACCTGAAAGACAAAAACATGGTAAAATCATGCATCAAGTATGATGCCAAACAATGACTAAAAAAAAAAGAAATCCTGTGACATTTAAGATCTTAACATTGCAACTATATTTGAGAGAAATGAATTGAGCAATGAGGTAACATCATGAAATATAAGGACTATACATACTTCTAAAAGCAAGACTTCTCCTAATCCATACCCAAGGCATATCTTGCATTTGTGATAGCTGATGGATGTTGGAGTGCAGAAAGGAGGTGGAACCCAGATTCTCTGAAGGTTTGTAGTGTGGAGTATTGTGTCTTTTAATACATAAAGGAAGGATGGCTCAAGGGAGAGATTGATTTGGCCATTAAAATCAGTGTGGATAAAAATACCATTAGGAATTGATGATATGACAGATAATTGAGTGTTGTCAGATGAAAATGACACAGAAGGATGTGTTTTGAGCACTGCCTCACACTCTCCTGTGGCTGTATTCCAGATCCGTGCAGTGTGATCATCAGATGCAGAGACAACATGCATACCATCAGAAGAGAAGAGAGCAGAGTTAACCCAATTTGAATGTCCTTTGAGCACTGCCTCACACTCTCCCATGGCTGTATTCCAGATCCGTGCAGTGTGATCCTGAGATGCAGAGACAATATGCATGCCATCAGGAGAGAAGATAGCAGAGTTGACAAGTTTAAAATGTCCTTTGAGCACTGCCTCACACTCTCCTGTGGCTGTATTCCAGATCCATGCAGTGTGATCCCAAGATGCAGAGACAACATGCATACCATCAGGAGAGAAGACAGCAGAGTTGACCAAATTTGAATGTCCTTCAAGCACTGCCTCACACTCACCTGTGGCTGTATTCCAGATCCTTGCAGTGCAATCATCAGATGCAGAAACAATATGCATACCATCAGAAGAGAAGACAGCAGATTTGACTGGATTTAAATGTCCATTGAGCACTGCCTCACACTCTCCTGTGGTTGTATTCCAGATACGTGCAGTATGATCTAAAGATGCAGAGACAACATGCATACCATCAGGAGAGAAGACAACAGAGTTGACCCAATTTGTATGTGCTCCAAGATCTGCCCTACATCTTCCTGTGGCTGTATTCCAGATCTGTACAGTGTGATCTAAGGATGCAGAGACAATAGATGTACTATCAGGAGAGAAGACAGCAGAATTGACCCAATCTGAATGTCCATTGAGCACTGCCTCACACTTTCCTGTAGCTGTATCCCAGATCCGTGCAGTGTGATCATCAGATGCAGAGACAATATACATGCCATCAGGAGAGAAGACAGCAGAGTTGACAAAATTTGAATGGCCATTGAGCTCTGCCTCACACTCTCCTGTGGTTGTATTCCAGATCCGTGCAGTGTGATCCCGAGATGTAGAGACAATATGCATACCATCAGAAGAGAAGACAGCAGATCTGACCAGACCTAAGTGTCCTGTAAGCTCTGCCACACACTCCCCTGTGGTTGTATTCCAGATCCGTGCAGTGCAATCTAAAGATGCTGAGACAACATGCATACCATCAGGAGAGAAGACAGCAGAGTGTACCCAATTTGAATGTCCTTTGAGCACTGCCTCACACTCTCCTATGTCTGTATTCCAGATCCGTGCAGTATGATCATCAGATGCAGAGACAATATGCATACCATCAGGAGAGAAAACAGCAGAGCTAACAGGGTCTGAATGCCCTTTGAGCTCTGCCTCACACTCTCCTGTGGCTGTATTCCAGATCCTTGCAGTGTGATCCCAAGATGCAGAGACAATATGCATACCATCAGGGGAGAAGACAGCTGAGTTAACCCAATTTGAATGCCCTTTGAGCACTGCCTCACACTCTCCAGTTGCTGGATTCCAGATTTGTGCTGTGTGATCCCAAGATGCAGAGACAATATGCATACCATCAGGAGAGAAGACAGCAGATTTGACTCGATTTGAATGTCCTTTGAACTCTACCTCACACTGTCCTGTGGCTGTATTCCATATCTGTGCAGTGTGATCATCAGATGCAGAGACAATATGCATACCATCAGGAGAGAACACAGCAGAGTTGACTGAATGTGAATGTCCTCTATGTGTTGCCTCTTCTGTGGCTGTATTCCAGACCCTTGCAGTGCAATCATCAGATGCAGAGACAATATGAATACCATAAGGGGAGAACACAGCAGAGTTGAGCCAATTTGAATGTCCTTGGAGCACTGCCTCACATTCTCCTGTGGCTGTATTCCAGATCCATGCAGTGTGATCTAAAGATGCAGAGACAATATGCATGCCATCAGGAGAGAATACAGCAGAGTTGACCCAATCCAAATGTCCTTTGAGCACTGCCTCACACTTTCCTGTGGCTGCATTCCAGATCCTTACAGTGTGGTCTACAGATGCAGAGGCAATATGCATACCATCAGGAGAGAAGACAGCAAATTTGACAAAATTTGAATGTCCAATGAGCACTGCCTCAGACTCTCCTGTGGCTGCATTCCAGATCCGTGCAGTGTGATCATCAGATGCAGAGACAATATGCATACCATCAGGAGAGAAGATAGCAGAGTTGACCAACTCTGAATGTCCTTCAAGTGCTGCCTCACACTCTCCTATGTCTGTATTCCAGATTCTTGCAGTGCAATCATCAGATGAAGAGACAATATCCATACCATCAGGGGAGAAGACAGCAGAGTTAACCCAATTTGAATGTCCCTTGAGCTCTGCCTCACACTCTCCTGTGGCTGTATTCCAGATACGTGCAGTGAGATCCCAAGATGCAGAGACAATATGCATACCATCAGGGGAGAAGACAGCAGATTTAACCCAATTTGAATGTCCCTTGAGCTCAGCCTCACACTCTCCTGTGGCTGTATTCCAGATCCGTACCATGTGATCCCAAGATGCAGAGACAATCTGCATACCATTAGGAGAGAAGACAGCAGATTTGACTTGATTGGAATGTCCTTTCAGCTCCGCCTCACATTCTCCTGTGGCTGTATTCCATATCTTTGCAGTGTGATCATCAGATGCAGAGACAATATGCATACCATCAGGGGAGAATGCAGCAGAGTTGACACCAGCTGAATGTCTTAGAACCACCTCAGACTTGCTCCATGCTTTTCTCCTTCCCAGACAGAGCTTCCATGGACAGTCCATCCTACTTCCATATGTTTTCCAGATATCAGATTTTTGAGGCAGCCAAGCTAAGGCTGAAGGACATCCTTCAAGACTGGTATTTTTAATGAAACCAAAACTTTCTTTCAAAAACAATTTTGCATCAATCACAGTTGTTGCTAAGATATTTTGAGTCTAATTTCTATTTGTAAGTCCTCCATTCATCTGCAGCAACAAGATCACTTACATTTGCCCAATTTTCTAGTTTTTGCAATGAATACATTGCAGTCTCCAACTTCCCTAAAATACTCAAGCAATCCATCCATCGCAGAAGATGTCTTTGAAAAAAAATCTTCAATTGAACACCTTCATGGTTGTCATCTCCAAAGGTGAAATGAATGGCCCAGCTACTACAAGCATATCCAAGAGCTTCTGAAATTTCTTCATATCTCCTCTCTGCTAAGTAAGGTACCCTCCCTTTCTCTGACCATTCTTTCTCCATCAAGGACAGACACTGAAGTGATAATTGCTTATGTGAAGCACAAGGGTCAAGATGATGCTTTGAGGAAAAAGTGGGATTACTGATGAAATCATAGAAGGAAGTATGGAATACTGAGATCTGCTTAGTAGAGTGTTGATATGATGGAATATGCAACAATGACTGAAGAGAAGAAAGGGCTGCATCAACTTGTTCCATGGGTATTTCCATCAAATGATTTATAGCAGTCATAGAAAGGGGATTATAGGTATATACAACAGCTGTCAAAACCATATCTATATTCCATGCCTCCCCAATATTTGCAGAGTCATAGGCAGCATCCAAAATTCTTTCATAAAGGACATGTAGTGGTTGCATTATACCAGATGTGGTTTCCAATGCCAAATTGACCACATCTGAAAGACGCCTAGGCATGCTAGAGCTACCTCTCTGAGCAATATATTTGCAGACAGTTGCTGCATAAATGAACAAAGTACCAGACATCTTAACAAGGCTTTCAACCTCAGCCTGAGGTGGCCAATCATGGCTATTGTACATATTTCTCCCACCAATCAAGCAAGCTTTAATGTAAAGCTCAATATCAGCTTGCACAATCTCCTTTTCAACCTCATGAAGGATGAAATCAGAATGATTCTTTGAACCATCAAAAGTCTCCATCACCACCATTTCTGGGCGACTAGTGATGAAGAACTTTACTGGAAGAGATTTACTGTGCTTCAATATCACAGAAAGCAACTCAGCCACAAGGGACTGGTCAGAGCACTCATCCAGAGCATCAAGAACAATAACTGGGACTACTACTTTACTTGTATCCCTGTATGCAGCAATGAGTGGTTTAACAATGAAATTCAGGAATTGTTTGGCAATCCTCCAAGATTTGCAGTCAGGATTGGCTTCCACTACATCTAGGATGAGATGGGACAGAGAGGGAAGATACCCCCTGGCAGCCAACTGAAGGCAGATGGTGGGAATGATGCAACGAACGTTACTGGTATCAACCCGAAGATGAGAAGAGAAGAAGGTACCACCAAGGGATTCCTTGTCATCAAGGATTTCGCTGAATGAATAAGCGATTGTTGTTTTGCCGGTTCCAGCCATCCCGTTGAGCCAGTACACCTTTGTAGCCGTATTATCACTTGCCCACACTCGGAGTGTATGAAGGATTGCCTTGCGAGTGTTCTCCGTACATGCATTTCGTGGAGCAGGAGATGCTGAGTCGTATTCTACAAACTCGGCGCGAGGTAAGAGATTATCACGTAGTGCAGCCTATAAACTAGGTTTAGCGATGATTGTCCCCGTCTGAAGAATAAACACCCTCACTGTTATTCGAGACCTGGATTGTTCGTTTCCATCAGGATTGGATGGTGCGTGGAAGTTGATCTAACACAATGATAGAACTGTCATTACACAGATTGGTTTTTATGTAGATGGAATGATGCTTACCGTATTGGCCATGTTGATTGTCGAGTGATGCAGAGTCACATCGTGAGCACCTTGGAAGACAGTCATTGGAGTTATGCCCTATATGAACATTGATTAGTGACGACGGTCGTGAGCGAACATGGACGCTGACCGTGGGTGGGGTTTCTGATGCTGAGTTTCTAACGGAACCGGGTTGCCTGTGCACAACAGCCATCGACGCCGAAACGGGTACGTGAATGGGAGGGGACACTGCTTCCGTACTTGCAACCACTGTGGCAGGGACGTGGTCGACGCCGACCACAGAGACCATACTGAGTGGTAAAGTATGAAGATGTTAAGTAACAATCGATAAATTGCCGACGACACGATTCAGTTACTCACCTCGTTCCCGCTGCGTCTGTTGTTGTTATATGGTTATCAGAGCTTGAATCCACATCGATCGAGGATAGTTCGGGCGGAGGCGACCGATTACCAAGAGGAGTTAACTTCCCCTTGACAGATCGAGCAGCTTCGTCTACGGGATCCCTCTCAAATGGTTTCTTGCTCGACATGATGATGATAGTCAAGAGCAATGAGGCTGTACTTCCCACAATGGAATGTGACACCTCAATAACAATAACAATAATAATAATAGTATTAATTGGTGAAGTAATCAGGGGCGTCCCAAAAGAAGTCTCAAAGTATCAGTCTCATGAGACTTTCCAATACACGTCCCTTCTGCCACAATGGGGCATTTACAAGTTATGACCAGTCTCCTGTAGTCAGATATTACGTTTTTTTTCCTTCGATGCGTGCCGTCGCCGTGTCGTCTGAATCGGTCTGATTATTGAAATCTGAGATTCTAAATAGTATAAAGTTATGACAACGACCTTCAATAATGCACCATAGAGAGGATCCTGAAATATAATTGTGATCTCCTGGCGATTGATCTAAAGGCTATCGCCCAGGGCTCAACGAAGCACATTGACGGTGCTCAGGCTTCAAGTTAATCCATGAGACCAGCAAGTTGCTCAACAGACTCTTCGTGAAAAAGGCAAAAAGCATCACTGAACGGTCGGTTGGATAAGTCATAATACCAGCCGTCTTCTAGTCTCTCCCTAGACAGGCTTCAATATATGTGATGTGACATGTGTTCTGGATCACGATGTATGAAGTTGTCATCCTAACCGCGCGAGAAGCAGCAATTTCGATGGCATCCTGACTATTACCCATTAACGGGAAGGCAGACATCCCGTTTTCACTCGAGACCAGAATTCAAAAGCAATGAGTTAGTTCGCAACTGATGAAATACACTCATTCCATGAAGCGGTGGTAACGAAGCTTATGCATCGGAGTTTCAAACATAGCTCGAAGTTCTCATAGTTGGGACGATGAGTCATTAATTTGCCATTAATATATACATAGCGTAACATCCGTGGTTTCTAAGGCGCAACAACTGGGCTCTAGATCTGTACTTGCATAACTGATGAAACAATTCTAGGGAGAAACTCTCACCTGATAGTAATACAAAGTTTTTCGAGCATTTCATGGTTTGATCCTTCCAAGATCCATCGACATCAACATCATCCTCTGAGTCCGAAGCCAGCCTGGACCACATCGCCTTGAGACATGTTAGGGTGCATCATCCATGTATGCGAAGACGTCATCCAATCATGCAGTGTGAGATTTTCGTGTTTCTTCGTTGGGACTCATGCCAGGTTAAATTTTGGTTAAATTGGGTTTCGCTGTTGTTTTATTATGTATGGTAGCATCGCTTTCGTGGGTGGGGTTTTTGGTTTTGTGCGAGGGTTACGCGTGGGTTCAGGACCAGCAGGCATTTTCAACTTCGTATCATCCAGTGTGTTCTAATGAATTACAAGTAGTCAGTGGCGTTCCCGACCCTATTTTGTTGCCATACATAAGATTCCCAACTACTCCGATATTGCATATGTATTGGGATTCCAGAGCCTACATATGCCTTATGTACCCCAGTTCTCTGCGTCCCATGGTGGTTCTGATGTCAGGCTGACTATGTATGCATTAAATAGATTTATACGTCATGACGTAACACGTTATGCATTTCAACAGTTAGCGTAATCAAAATCTTGGGCTATTATATTGTCTAGACACTTCTCTACATAAAATATTTAAAATGTAATATTGACGAAAGGAAAAGAAACAAATGTAAGAAAAAAGGGTATCGACTATAAAAATATATATCACTCCAAACATGATAGTAACTATCTACAGCTGTTCTCATATCTGTAGACGTTTTCAAATTTTCGCATTGTGCGCCTTTGTTTCTGACAAACACCCAAAAATAGTAGTGGCTATCGAGGCTAGCATTGGAGTGTAGTGGAGTGTGAGGGCATACTGCGTTGAGGGGACTCGTAATGCCGGGCGTAGCGGCCCACACCCAAGTTCAATCATATATGGTAACTGGCACTGCTTACAACTACTCCACTGTGGAGACTGATCAGAACCTATTACCTATATTTGACCTATATAGGCTAGTTAAAGGCTAGTTTGTAAGCAAAGGCGCACAATGCGTTCAAAAACGTCTACAGGAGAACAGCTGTAAGGCCAGCCATGTTTCTGCTTTCACCCTTTGAATAAGAAGGGTATTTACCTCTCGAATCAAAAGGGAAAACCCCAATCGCAGACCCTGTGACCATGCTCTCCTTGACAACAACCTCAAATACAGTACCAGCAGCCTTCAAATCTTCAATGCTGAGCGGCGCAAAGATTGTAGCTGTACCCCATAGAAATGCCACATAAAGATGTTCTGGCTCATTGTCAGAAGGAGAGCTAGCTTTCATGTCTCGGAATAAGCTGAGGAGTGAGAGTGAGTTGGGGTAGGCGTGAGGTAATTTGATTGAGGACAACCGCCATGTTTGATAAGGTTGGAGACGATGCTTAGACTTGGTTGACGGTGAGAGGGGTCTGTAATAGGTTATATAGACGATCAACCAATGTGTATATAAGTGAACATACCTCGAATGCGGTATTCCAAGAGTTCTGTTTACGAACAGCCGAGTTAATCCACGAAGCGTGACGGGCCTCTGTTGCGAGGATTAGAGGGGGCAGAGGTGCTGTAAGCCTATTTTTGATGTGGTCAGCACACCATAAAGGAAGATGGGGAAGACCTACATCGTTGGAGATATACTGAATGGCCCCAATGTATGCGCTAGTTCCGACAGTTTTCAAAGCCTCATTCAAATTAACAAAGTCATAAGGAGATTTATCGTCGCTAGAATAAAGTAAATTAACAATCAAAACACGAGCAAGAAAGAAGATCAAAAGTGAAACGCACAATGTATATTCGCAAGGTTTAGCATATTCATCACTAGCAGCTGTAGGCGTGTTCTGCAGGAACAGGAGGTAGGTTTTTTTCGTGTTCGAAGATCTGCTCGAAACGTCCTCGCGTCCATTCTGGATAGCCGGCTTTCTTGAAGTCTTCCCTAGAGTAGCGCAACAGACCGTACTCGTAAAATGTTCGTTCCAGTAGTTGAGCACTTCAGCATCTATAAAAGTTTGGGGGGGAAGGGTCGATTAGTAAGGATGTAAAGAAGACCAGAAACTATATACAACAGACCTGTGACTTTCTTCTTATCCTTACTATCTTGCCTCCTAGCTGTGAAATCTGGAATTCAAAAGAAGAAAGAAAGCGAAATGATAGCAGACGTACTAGGTCTGGCATTGTCCTGAATAGCTGATAATAAGAATATCTTTAGAAATGGCGAGCTTTACGTTGATAGATAGGTTACTTACCTGTCGCGTGTAGCTTGATAAGACAGGGGCGAGCCACTTTAGCATGCTGAGAGGGATTACTCCTGTTCTGTGTTGTATTTGTTCGTTTCACCATTTCCGAGACTATCCCCAGGATCTAAATCGAAGCAGAACATATTCATCAGCCATATATACGAAAAGTAATAACAATGAGGTCCAAGATACCTTTATCTGGAGGAGCAGTCGTATGTATGTCGACCTTCTGCAAGAGGACTCGAAGACGTACCGACGGCTGGGTATTTGCCGCCTTCTCCTTCTCCAGTGAAACACAGTTTTCAACGCCCTCGCCAACGTCTTCTATAGCCCCAAACCTCTTATGTCAACCTAAGCTCTGTTCTTCATCGTTCGTTGTTGGAGTCCATAAAGTAGTTGTCATCGTCGTAGCAGTGGCAGGCGGCACTGAAAAAGGAGGCGCAGTATTGGGCGGCGACTCTTCAATTGCCGAATCTCCATCTTTTATCATGTACGCTAGTAAAGCGTCATCGCTTTCAGATAAGTGTGAAGGCTGACGGGAATGACATCGCTCTCGAAGTGGTTAGTCCATGGATTGACCAGTTCCGGAGGAGCTGCACCAGGCGGTGGCAGTGGAAGAGAAGAGGATTGACGCGAGGAACGTCGAGTGATGGTGGAGTGGGAATAAAGGTATGGATTTCAACAGTGTAAAGAAAGCTCAAGACGTAGAATGCATATCGAATGTCGGATGACAAACTTCTGGCAGAGGGCAGACGTATGAAGCTACGCGGAAGGCTCACGTGTCTCTGTTCTCCTCTCCGCTTTATCTTGGGCGAGGATGTACCACAATCAACACACCCCCCGAATGGAGAAGTTGTGAGACGCGACACACCGTCCTTCGGCTGCCTCACGGCAGCCGGAGTTCTAACTACCTAACCACTTACCCAAGACCGCGCTACCGCGCGAAAAGGATATATACCTGATCCCTAAGCCTACCACTAACCTGAGAAAAAACCCTAACACGAACCCCTAACGCTAACCGTGATCCTAACCAAATTACTAGGCCAACCCAAACCCCAGCGGCACCTAACCGGCAGACTGGCCGGAGTATCAAAAATAAGTCGATGGCGAGCTACGGCATCCAATTTGATGGGAGATCAGCACTTCGTGCCTGAGTGTGCGTGTCGATTGTGGTCACTCCCGATCTTGGGCTTCTCTCAGCATATCAAAGGTGTCAGGGCCACGGCGAGGATCATAGCACGCCTTGCACTACTAAAGCCACCTCCCAAAGTTTACTATCAAATACTACACACTTAAAAGACAACAGACCATCATTCATTATCCCCCCCAAAATATACGGATTTGTCTTGTTGGGTATACATTATCTTAACCAGGTTCCAAGGATACCAAACCACAAAGTCGCAAGTCATTAATCCAAGCTAGGTACTCATGGCAGCAAGCCCAGACGACATAGGAGCAGAGACTTTATGGCCGATGTGGGGGGTTTTACAACCTGTAGTTCAGTGCGGTTGTTGTTTCAACTTTCAAGCATGGATGCAAAATTGTACACCTTGCATTGGAAGGCGACAGCATCAACCTTATTGGTATGATCAACATGCTTTTCTGCGAAATGTAAACCTAAGAAAAATAAATAGACTTGTGGGTGAGGGCCATCGCTCTGCGTGGTATATGCAAGTCCCTTCAAATGACATTATACTGGTATTTGTATAGCATCTTCGTGAGTGTTGAGTTTCTTAAAGACGCCAGGGATTGACAGACAAAACAGTGAGTAAAGTGAGTAAATTGTTTTCGTGTGGCAAACAAGGCCATCACCATCAACATGTGCAATCATGGAAGTTACTGGCAAGTCTTGCATTACCTTTGAAAGCCACATCCGCTTATAAGAATGAGCCCCTAAAGGGGACTCATAACCAGCTAATGTTAAACTCACAGAACTAGCTGATACATATATTATAAGTGTTGTCCACATGACTATAAAAAAAGACATGTAATATACTGTACCATTTCTGGGACTGCGCATAACACGGTTTCGCTTCTGGCTGTTTGTACATGATTGTATCAGAAGCTTCTCTGCCAATGTGCAGATGCAAAACGCTGGTACATTTTTTAAAGCCAACTTGCCAGATATCAACAAATTTATTGCACAAAATCAATTTTGATCCCAATGCCTTGAATTTGTTCGTGGCAGATTTGAAATCAAAGGCACGCAAGAAAATTTGCCTTACATATTCTATCCTCAAAAAGGGAAATTTAAAATCCATCACAAACAATGTGTAGATTTACAGTAGATACACGGGACTCAAAAAAAATCTCAGGCATTGCATGTGTTATCGTCTCAAAAAATGTTCCTTACTTTTGACACTACCAGATCTCATTTACACATTCGTCACAAGTGTGACAATGCGCTCACCTGCGTTCACTGGCATCACAGGCACATTAGAACTTTATAAAGTTAGTCCTAATTTGTACCTTTATAATAAATGCATTTTTGTCATTTGAGAAATGCCTCAGCCGCCTTAATCAGAACAGATACAAGAGGAGGCAACGAGATGAGTAGTGCAGCGCATTTTCTTGGTGGCTGTGTTCTTATTGATGGGCCATCAATGGAACCATATATGCACAGTCCCACCATTTCAATTAGTTTGTCTGTCACATGTCACAGAGCCTTTGGTTGTAGATGAAATTGAGTGTTTGTCCCTGGACCCTGGTCACATTGGGAATGGCCAATGGTCAAAAACCATTCTCAAAAAATCTCAAAAATTCGAAATCCAAATTGAGTATTTACAAGGAGATGAAGTTGAGATGAAGCCTGATAGTATCTGGATGAATTTTTACCTTGGCCAAAATTTGGAATATGTCACAGGTCCCTATGCCCTTGGATGGAGATACAAATTCGTCCAACATGTCCCAGGTCACACCCCTGGACAAACTAATTGAAATGGTACAGTAGTCTGACTACAGGAGACTGGCTGATACCTCATTGGTGGCCAACCCCATTTACATCATGATGTATCTTTCAGTGCTCAGGCCCACTGCCAGATTAACAGGGATGATAAAGGATGTGCAGTGAACTCAGGCCTACAGAGTTGGAAGATAGGGTAACAGTCCTGTTCATTTGCGATAGATATGACCTGGGGCCCATGATCAAAGGTTTTTGGAACCAGATGCTGAAGTCATTGGCTGGAGTATACTTCCATGGTAAGTCGCTTACAGTAGAACATGAGATGAACAAAGGAAATTTCCTGGGTATTTCTCTGAAAATGAAAATGAATATGACATGGATACAAACAAATTTTAAGTGGGCTTACACTTGATATGTGAGCCCATCGGAGGAATTTTGCCATGACAAGGAAGTGGAAGGATAAAGTTGCCTTTCAATGCATGAGCCTTCAGTAATGATGATGTCACTGCCTTGTAGTGTGATGCATCTGCATAAAAACAATGCAGTAAAACATAAAATGCTGCAAATTCCTTAATACTTGCATGATCATTTGTACTATGTATGTAAGTTGATTTAAACTAGAGATTGTAGCAGTGTGCAATGGAGAGATCAGGAACATTATCTGGAGGCTACCAGGAAGAAAGAGATCATTAAGATATCACCCTAAAGGGAAGCAACTCACATTGAAAGAGCACTTTCCATGCAAGTTAGTTTCCAGTTTCAGTATTGCAAGTGGCTTTCCTGTTCAATTTCTTCCATTCTTCCATAAAGATACCTCTGCTTGGATGAACATTGTCCTTGGTCCACTGGTCAGCAGCCTAGGATCTTTAAAAGCTGGAGCTGCCAGCCTTCCTTCTGGCCTAATATCATGCTTTCAGAATTTGAAATTCTTGAGGAACTAGTCAGTTGAAAAAAAAAAAAGGTTGCAGACTGTCGGTATGTAATTTCTACTTTTGCTTTGATGTCAAATCCTACTGTTGAGAAGGCCAGCAAGTGGCAACCCAAGCCATCAACAAGAGTCAGGGATGCTGACAATATTGGTGAACTTGAGATAGCTTCTCACCAGAAAGCGTGGGACAATGCTGCTAGCCACACTGTCAATCAAACAACAAATGTTGGCTCAGTGTCAATGACTGTAAGTCCCACAGCTCCTGCCACTATCATCACCTCCAGAACCACTGCTACCAAACAAAAATACCCCAGGCTCTCTGTCACAGATGACAATGACATCAAGACAAATCACACTGGTGCAACTACTGCTTCTGATTTAGAGGGTAAGTCTGTTTATACATAGATATAGTATTTAAAAGTCTGGTCCGGTCCGGTTTTTTGACCCTCAGGGCATTTAAATGAGACTGTAACCAGTCCACCTCGGTCCTAGGATTTCAAAAGACCAGACTGGACCACTTAAGACTGGTTTACATTGGTTTTTTCCAGTCCTGGTCCTGGTCTTAACTGGTCTTAACCAGTCTGCAACCGGTCTTCTGCTCACAAATATATATTTATGTATCAAAAACAGTTGTTAAGTTAAATAGTAGCTTCTGAACTAGCACAAGAATGTTAAATTCTGTTAAGAGTTGGATTTTCTACAGTAATATTAGTAAAATGTCTTATTTTAGCAAATATTTTAGACTATTTTACAGATCTATTTATTTCTCAGCCAGTTTTTATTGGGTTTTTTTGATCTTGGGCTTGTTGGAAAGGAGTAGATTAGGGCTATCCTTTTGTTGGTTTAGACTGGCTAAAACCAAAAAATACCAGCTAATTGAGACTGGTCTTTTTCCAGTCTTTTTCTGGTCTTGTAACTGTTAGGGGACGTTAGAACCCGGGAACCAAGTTGAATACAAAGGTGGTTATCAAAGATAACCACCTTTTGTCTATATACTACAGGCGTGGGAGCCAATTTGACTATATACGGCTAGGACGTAATAGAAGGTAGGACAAGGTAAGATAACCTAAATATAAACTGACATCTGTTACGATGTCATTGGCGAAGGGACAACTACTACAACGATAGAAGGGAGCACACAAGGAGCAGGATAGGGGATGCGGTACGGGGCACAATCATAGAGTAAGTGAAGGTAAGACATACTAAGCAAACGTAGAGGCGGACACAATGAGTGTCCCCTGACAGTAACCAGACCTTCAAACACTACATAGATAAGCTCAAATCTAACAAAATAAGATAGCTGGCCCTTTGAAAGGAATCAGAGTCCCATCAGCCCCATCACCAGCAGATACAGCCTCAGATTCCACACAAGCAACCAAAAATACCTTTGAAGGGTCAATCTTGTGATATCAATGAGTTCTTCAACCCAGCAGAGAAAGCACAAGGTGGCCAGCATAAATGACAGTGCAAGTTCTGTCAGTGAGTACCTTTTCATATATCTCTTTGAAATTTTACTTATATTATACATAGAAAACATGGTATCACCAAGCTCATTGTATGTGAGGTCACAATGATGCGGCACCACATTGAATCTCTTCATGTGGTATGTTTAGCATTACTATTAACCTTAGCTAAATACTCATCTTGTTACATTGTATAGATCACCTACAATAAATGGTGCACGAAGCATAACTTCAAATCAAAGCTCCTGAAAGCTGTTCAGCTCAAGAAGGATGACATTGCAGCCACACTTTATAAACAGCAAAGCCTTGGCCCTCATTTTTCCAAGGTAGAGCCAACCAAGCACATTCTCCCATACTCTGATGCTATCTTCCGTGACACCACTGTTTAATGGTTGATTGAAACTCACCAGGTATGTAATAAAAATTAGATTTTTGTCCTATATCAATAATCTAATGATGTATACAGCCTATCCAGGCTCTTGAGCACCCCACCTTCAAGAATATTATTGACAATTGCTGCTTGAGCAACAAAAGGCATCATTATACCAAACAGGAAGGCAACTTGGGCCTACATCATCAAGCTTTTCAAGAAGAATCTCATGAATCTGTGAGAGGTCATAAATATATGTGTATTTCATTATTACTGCCCAATTTCCAACTGATAGACTTGAACATAGACTAAACACACTGGTCTTATATCACTCACATGTGACACATGGCAAGCATGCAATCAAGATGCCTATTTTTCCATTACCAGCCATTGGAATGAGGAGATATCACCTGGGAATTGGGAGAGTTGTAGTGCTCTTTTTGGATTTATGCTGATGTACCTGCAGTGAGGACAGACCGCAAGTAGTTATGTAGTTTGTGGGATTAATGTAGTTCTCTTTGATAGGTGGTAGAGGGCTTTTGTGAGGTGCAAAGGTTTGTATTAAAGTGTGAGAGTAATGTGCAGGAAAAGCAAAGTTTGTGGGATGATTTTACAAAGTGCAAGAGTAACTTAGTACAATGTGCCAAAGGTGGAGGACTTTACACTCCCCCATGTTGTCCGGCCGGAATTCTGCCGGACTGACCGGAGTCAGGCGGACTCCAGAAAAGTCCAGTCAGAGTCCGGCGGAAGTTCAGTGGAAGTACAAAACATGCCTGTATCCCCTTCTAACTCAAGAATGCGCTACTGCGTGGACAGAAAATATCCCCATCCCTAAATATTAATCCTAAGCCCTAAGCCTAAGCCCTAAATCTAAATATAACCCTAAGCCAAACCTCTAAATCTAAATATAACCCTAAATTCCATCAAAAGTCCGGCAGATGTCCGGTGGAAGTCCGCCAGACTGTGACCAGACATACAGTCCAGGCATTTTTCTACTTTCACCAGACTCTCACTGGACTCTCACTGGACTCTCACCGGACTTTTACCGGAATTTTACTGGAGTCCGCCAGACTTTTGGCAGTCCTGCAGAGTCCGGCCAGACAATGTGGGGGACTGTAAAGTACACCAAAGGTGGGATCAAAACTGTGGTAATTTCATCCATTGCCTTTGTTCTGTACCCTACTTTCTACTGCTAATAATCATATAGTAACTAGCAAATAGCTAAGTGCAGAAAGGTGAAACAAAAATGTAAAATGCAGGCTAAAGCGGAGTCACATTGGCCCAGTAGTTTGGTAATGAAAAATAGGAGATAAGAGCCAAATAAAAGGAGACAAGATAAAAATAAAGGTGATGAGTAATAAAGTCACCTGAGTGACCCTTTGTTAGAGTTGTGTTTAAAGATTGTGAGAACTGCTGGCAACTGCAAATGATAATGTGAATGTTGTTGATGACTGTAAGTATCTGCAATGATCTGTGAGTATCTGCAATGATCTGTGATGACCTGCAAGATCTGCAAGTATCTGTGAGTATCTGCGAGTATAGTGTGAGGTTTTGAAACTGCAAAATTGGTGTGTTTACATCCCTAGATGTCTTGTGGGTCCTCTCAACACAGATAAACACTGCTCATGATAGTGTTCATCTGGGCTGAGTGCTGTTCTGGATAGTTAGATGGATTGGGATTGAGCATAATGTAAGTGGTCTAATCATCAATTTATTATCTTACTAATTCTGATTGCCCTACTAGGTTGGTTGGATTACATGCGACAATGCATCAAATAATATCACTATGCTAGACCATTTTGCCACTCTTCTCAATACATCACTGTAAGGGGACACCCTCCTAGGTATATACCCCATTTATTATTTATATTTCATTTCCATTTCAACTAGCTTACATACTTATTTGTCACTGTTTGGCTACTACCTTATCTCGAGTAATAGTCAGTAATTACACTTCTTATCTCATTATTACTGGATTCCCCCTACTATAACTGGCTCATAGCTTACTCAGTCTTTATAGACTCCCACTCTCCTTAGAGTTCCCATCTCCTCTTATCTGTGTAGGTTGCCCTTACAATCACCTGCATGATTCAAGATGAACAACATGATGTGGGATGCAGTGCATTATCACATAAGGTAAGTGTTTCATACATTTATTTATGAACACTCATCCTTTGTTGTTTTTAGGTGCCTGGCCCACATCATCAATCTCACAACACAGGCTGTCATTGCTGGCTACTCAAAGACAAAGCTTTTCAATCCAGAACAGCCTGACGAACATATCATTGCATCTGAACCATCAACTGAGGCACTAGAGAGCCCCTCATCATGATTTTGTAGGGCTTGTATGGGCCATCACCATTAAGGTGAGCTTTTGGTATTTGCTCTGTTTCTTGAATATCACTTATGTCTACTACAGGTGTGATCATCTGCTAAATGGAAACAAAAGTTCAAGGCCATGCAAAGGCAATGAGAAGCAGACCAGAAGACTCTGCTTCTCAACATGAAGGTGTGCTGGTCATCTACCCTTGTGATGCTACAGCACTGCCAGAGTCTAAAGCTGGTATGTGGTATCTCAATTGTATTTTCATTTATTAATACTATCCTATAGTTTATCAATAATTTTGTATATGAGATGGGCCAAGATGAGTCCAATCATAGCAAGCAGATGAAGATTGATATGTTGAAGTTGACAGATGATGAGTGGACAACCCTTGAGAATCCTATTGATGTTCTCAAGGTGCATAATTCTTACCACATATATATTATTTACCTACTCAAGTATACTCTTTGAAGCATGCCAACAAATACCAACAAACCTTCTCACATGACAGCACCCCAAGCCTTCACACTGCCATACCTGCCCTTGAGAAGATCCACAAGGCCTGGAGCAGCCACATTACACAAAGCAAGTATGCACCTTTTGTAGATGGTTTGACTGCAGGTGTGGAGAAAATAAATGAGTATTACAACAAGACCACTATGTCACATGCATATACATTTGTTATGTGTATGTTGCAGTGACCTCTGATAATCTGATTACATGACTGACTTCTCAATCTTCTAAAGTGCTTGACCCCAACTCAAAAATGGATTATTTTAAGACAAACTGGGATAAGGAACTACAAGATGAGGTTCTAAAGTCTGCAGAAACAATTGTGCATTATTATTTCATCTGCCTATTCCTGAAATTCTAACTTTACTTCAAGTTCAAAGAATGTTACTAGGTACTTCAGAACAAATGCACAGTAAACACTGGATCTCCAAAGAAAGGCAAGCAGCCAGCTTGCAATTGGTTTTGAACCATGACTTAAATAATGAAAAAGGATATAGAAAAGGAGAGTAAAAGGCATGTAGAATCATATGTGAAATACATGTAAAGTTGTACTTGGAATACATGTAGGTAAACTGTTTTGAAGACATGTAAAGGCATAGTTATTTCAGAGAAATGAGAATTGAAAGGAAAAGACATAGTATATGTCATGCATGAAGCATGATGCTAAAAAAATGACCAAAGAAAAGAAAGTGTGTAACATGTAATATGTTAACATTGCAACTATATTTGAGAGAAAACAAGTGAGCAATGAAGTAACATTATGAAATATAAGGACCATACATACTTCTAAAAGTAAAACCTCTCCTAATCTATACCCAAGGCATATTTTGGATTTGTGATAGCTGATGGATGTTGGGTTACGGAAAGGAGGTGGAACCCAGATTTTATGAGGGTTTATAGTGTGGAGTATTTTGTCATTACATATGTAAAGGGAAGATGGTTCAAGAGAGACACTGATGTAGCCATTAAAATCAGTGTGGAAAAAAATACCATCAGGAATTGATGAGACAACAGATAATTGAGGTTGAACAGAAGTATGTCCTTCAGGCCCTGCTTCACACTCTCCTGTGGCTGTATTCCACATCCATGTAGTGCAATCATCACATACAGAGACAACATGCATACCATCAGGAGAGAAAACAGCAGATTTGACCCGATTAGAATGTCCTTTCAGCTCTACCTCACACTCTCCTGTAGCTGTATTCCAGATACGTGCAGTGTGATCTGAAGATACAGACACAATGTGCATACCATCAGAAGAGAAGACAGCAGATTTGACCCAATCTGAATGTCCTTTGAGCTCTGCCACACACTCTCCTGTGGCTGTATTCCAAATCCGTGCAGTGTGATCATGAGATGCAGAGACAATATGCATACTATCAGGAGAGAAGACAGCAGATTTGACTCGATTTGAATGTCCTTTTAACTCTGCCTCACACTCAGCTGTGGCTATATTCCAGATCCGTACAGTGTGATCTGAAGATGCAGAGACAATGTGCATACCATCAGGAGAAAATACAGCAGAGTTGACCCAGTTTGAATGGCCTTTGAGCTCTGCCTCACACTCTCCTGTGGCTGTATTCCAAATCCGTGCAGTGTGATCTAAAGATGCAGACACAATATGCATACCATCAGGAGAGAATACAGCAGATCTAACACGATTTGAATGTCCTTTGAGCTCTGTCTCACACTCTCCTGTGGCTATATTCCAGACCTGTGCTGTGCGATCTGCAGATGCAGACACAATATGCATACCATCAGGAGAGAAGACAGCAGATTTGACGGAGGATGAATGTCCTCTAAGCTGTGCTTCACACTCTCCTGTACTGTATTCCAGATCTGTGCAGTGTGATCCCAAGATGCAGACACAATATGCATACCATCAGGAGAGAAGACAGCAGATTTGACCCAATTTGAATGTCCTTTGAGCTCTGCTGCACACTCTCCTGTGGCTGTATTCCAGATCCGTGCAGTGTTATCATCAGATGCAGACACAATATGCATTCCATCAGGAGAGAAGACAGCAGAGTTGACCTGATTAGAATGTCCTTTGAGCTCTGCCACACACTCTCCTGTGGCTGCATTCCAAATACGTGCAGTGTGATCTGAAGATGCAGACACAATATGTGTACTGTCTGGGGAGAAGACAGCAGATTTGACCTGATCTAAATGACCTTTGAGCTCTGCCCCACACTCTCCTGTAGCTGTATTCCAGATCTGTGAAGTGTGATCATGAGATGCAGACACAATATACATACCATCAGGAGAGAAAACAGCAGAGTTGACCTGATTTGAGTGTCCTTTGAGCTCTGCCTCACACTCGCCTGTGGCTGAATTCCAGATACGTGCAGTGTGATCTGAAGATGCAGACAAAATATGCATATTATCAGAGGAGAAGATAGCAGATTTGACCTGATCTGAATGTCCTTTGAGCTCTGCCTCACACTCTCCTGTGGCTGTATTCCAAATCCTTGCAGTGTGATCATCAGATGCAGACACAATATGCTTACCATCAGGAGAGAAGGCAGCAGAGTTGACCATATTTGAATGTCCTGTCAGCTCTGCCTCACACTCTCCTGTGGCTGCATTCCAGATCCATCCAGTATGGCCTGAAGATGCAGAGACAATATGCATACCATCAGGAGAGAAGATGGCAGAGTTGACAACAGCAGAATGTCTTAGAACTGTTTCAGACTTGCTCCATGCTTTCCTCCTCCCCATACACAGCTTCCATGGACAGTCAATCCTACTTCCATATGTTCTCCAGATGTGAGAATTTTCAGGCAGCCAAGCTAGGGCTGAAGGACACCCTTCAAGACTGGTAATTTTAATGAAACCAAAACTTTCTTTCAAAAACAATTTTGCATCAATCACAGTTGCTACTGGGTTCTTTTGGGTCTACTTTCTATTGTAAGTGCAATCCATCTGCAGCAACAAGATGACTTACATTTGCCCAATTTTCAAGTTTTTGCAATGAATCCAATGCAGTGTCCAATTTTCCTAAAATACTCAAACAATCCATCCATCGCAGAAGATGTCTTTGAAAGAAATTCTTCAATTCAACACATTCATTGTTGTTGTTTCCATAGGTAAAATGAATGGCCCAGCTACCACATGCATATGCAAGAGCTTCAGAAATTTCTTCACATTTCCTCTCTGCCAAGTAAGATACTCTTTCTTTCTCTGACCATTCTTTCTCCATCAGGGATAGACACTGAAGTGCTAAATGGTTATGTGAAGCACAAGGGTCAAGACAATGCTTTAAGGAAAAACTGCAATTACTGATGAAATCATAGAAGGAAGCATGGAGTACTGAGATCTGTGTAGCACAGTGTTGATATGATGGAACATGTATCAATGAATGAAGGCAAGAAAGAGCTGCATCAACTTGTTCCATGGGTATTTTCATCAAAACACTGATGGCAGTCATAGAAAGAGGATTATAGACATATACAACAGCTGTCAGAACTGTGTCTATATTCCATGCCTCCCCAATATTTGCAGAGTCATAGGCAGCATCCAAAATTCTTTCATAAAGAACATGTAGTGGTTGGGTTACACCAGATGTGGTTTCCAATCCACAATTGACCACATCTGAAAGACGCCTAGGCATGCTAAGGCTACCTCTCTGAGCAATATATCTGCAGACAGTTGCTGCATAAATGAATAAAGTACCAGACATCTTAACAAGGCTTTCAACTTCAGCCTGGGGTGGCCAATTATGCCTATTGTACTTATTTCTCCCAACAAGCAAGCAAGCTTTGATATAAAGCTCAATATCAGCTTGGACAATCTCCTTTTCAACCTCATGGAGGATGAAATTGGAATGATTCAAAGAATCATCAAAAGTCTCCATCACCACTATTTCTGGGCGACTAGTGATGAAGAACTTTACTGGAAGAGATTTACTGTGCTTCAATATCACAGAAAGTAACTCAGCCACAAGGGACTGGTCAGAGCACTCATCCAGAGCATCAAGAACAATAACTGGTACAATTGCTCCTTCTCCAGTATCCCTGTATACAGCAGTGAGTGGTCTAACAATGAAGTTAAGGAATTGTTTGGAAATCCTCCAAGATGGGCAGTCAGGATCAGCTTCTACTACAGCCAAGATAAGTTGGGACAAAGGGGGATGATACTTGGCCAACTGAAAGGAGATGGTGGGGATGATACAACGGACATCACTGGTATCAATCCGGAGATGAGAAGCAAAAAAGGTACCACCAAGGGATTCCGTTTCATCAAGGATTTGACTGAATGAGTAAGCAATTGTTGTTTTACCAGTTCCAGCCATCCCGTTGAGCCAGTATACCTTTGTGGCCGTATTATCACTTGCCCACACTCGCAATGTATCAAGGATTGCCTTGCGAGTGTTCTTCGTACATCCGTTGCGTGGGGTGGGAGATGCAGCGTTGAACTCTGCAAACTGAGCGCGAGGTAAGAGGTTATCACGTAGTGCCTATAAACTAGGTTTTAGCAATGATTGTCCGAGTCCGAAGACTAAACACCCTCACTATGATTCGAGACCTAGATTGTTCGTTTTCATCAGGATTGGACGATGCGTGGAAGTTGATCTACACGATGATAGAACTGTCGGTACATAGATTGGTTTTATGCAAATGGAATGATGCTTACAGTATTGGCCATGATAATTGTCGAATGATGCAGGGTCACATCGTGAGCACCTTGGAAGACAGTCATTGGACTATGGGTGTTCGGAGTTGTGCCCTAAATGAGCATTGATTAGTGGACGACGGTCGTGAGCACAAACATGGACGCTGACCGTGGGTGGAGTTTCTGGTGCTGAGCTTCTAAAAGAACCGGGTGGCCTGCGCACAACAGCCATCGACGCTGAAGCGGGGACGTAAATGGGCGGGGACACTGCTTCCGTCCTCGCAACCACTGTGCCAGGGGCGTAGTCGGCGCCGACCACAGGGACCATATTGAGTGGTAAATTACTTGAAAGTATGAGGACGTTAAGTAATAATTGCCGACGACATGATTCAGTTACTCACCTAGTTCCTGCTGCATCTATCGCTGGCATGCGATTATCAGAGCTTGAACCCACGTCGATCGACAGTGTTTTGGACGGGCGCGACCGATTAAAAAGAGAAGCTAACTTCCCCTTGACAGATAGAGCAGCTTTGTCTATGGGGTCTCTCCTAGATGGTTTCTTGCTCGACATGATGATGATAGTCAAGAGCAATGAAGGCTGTACGAGTTTGCTTTCCCACAATGTAGTCCTAAATATAGATAGATATTTGATGCTGGTATTTACAAGTTATGATAACGACCTTCAGAACCAGCGACAATAATGTACTGTACAGAGCATCCTGAAATACAATTGTGGTCTGCGACTGACGATTGATCCAACCCAAGGCCCAACGAAGAAGCAACGGTGCTCAATCCACGAGGCCAGTAAGTTCCTCAATAAACACTTCGTGAAAAAGGCAAAAATGATCAACGAACGGTCAATTGGATAAAAGAACCAAGACAGCATAATATCAGCTGTCTTCCTAACAGCGCCACAAGCAGCAATTTCGATAGCCTCGATGGCATCCTAACTGTTACCCACATGGCCTCTTTGAGTGGACGGGAAGGCCGACATCCATCAACGGTCCCGCGTTCACCGAGTAAGCCGAACTCCAAAGCAATGAGTTAGCTCGCAATGGATGGATGTAAGGAATACACTCACTGAAGCGGTGGTAACGACCAGACTTCGTGACTTTCCGAGGGTTGACAGCCATCTCCTTATGCATCGGGGTTTCAAACATAGCCATTATGAGCTAGTTGCTAGTAGTCGCCCTACGCCCAACGCGTCTTCTAATTAAAGCCTCTTTTCTCTTATCGTAGAGGTGTTATCCATCTAATCTGAAGTGTCCGATGGAGCCAGCAGTTTTCCGAGGTCTTTTAGGGGCCGGCGTATCTGGGTTTTCGTCATTCGGTCGTTTTTTGGTCTGTTTTTTTGGTGGGGGTGGTGCGTAACTGTATTTGGAAGTTGCTGGGGTCGATGAAACAAGGGTGGTGAAATTGGATGGGGTATGAGCCCTGTGAGCAGCTGCTGTGCCATAGTGTTTAGGTATGTTTGTTGCCCGCGGTAGTAGAGAGAATATAGATGCTGTGCCCCGAAGAAGAGTTTATAGTATTAAGCGTATTTTAGATGCATATTGAGGTGTTTCGTTATGCGATGGAGATCAAGACGCGATTTAATTCTTCAATAATCAAAAAGAGGAGCCTGTAATAGGTTATATAGACGATCAACCAATGTGAACAGAAATCAACATACCTCGAGTGCGGTGTTCCAAGGTTCTGTTTGTATTGCCGAGTTAATCCACGAAGCGTGACGCGTCTGTTGTAAGGATAGAGGCGGCAGCGGTGCTGTAAGACCTTCCTTGATATGGTCAGCACACCATAAAGGAAGAATAGGGAACACCTACATCGTCAGATATACCACTGGATGGCTCCAGTGTACACGCTAGTTCCGACAGTTTCCAAAGCTTCACTCAAATCAACAAAGTCATAAGGAGATTTGTCGTCGCTAGAAAAAAGTAGATTAACAACCAAAACAAGAGCGAGAAAAAAGATCAAAGGTGAAACGCACAATGTATATTCACAAGGTTTAACATATTCAGTACCAGCAGCTGTAAGCGCGCTCTCCAGGACGAAGATCTGCTCGAAACACCCGGACCCAATCTGGATATTAGAGTAGCGCAACACACTGTACCGTAACATGCTCGTTCCAGTAGTTCAAGTGAGAGGGCGAAGTTGTGGACTTTGTACCTGTAAAAGCCTAGGGAAGGAAGCGCCGATTAGCAAGGATGTAAAGAAGACCAGAAATTATATACAACAGACCTGTGACTTCCCTCTCATCCTTACTATCTTGCCTCCGGACAATGGTTGTGGAATATGGAGTTCAAAATAAGAAAGAAGGGAAGTCACAGCGGACGTACAGGGTTTGGCATTGTTCTGAATATCTGATAATAATAACATCTTTAAAAATAGCGAGCCCCATGTTAACAGATAGGTTATTTACCTGATGTAGCAGCGCCATCGCGTGTGGCTTGATAAGACAGGGGCAGGCCACTTTAGCATAGCATGAGAGGGATCACTCTCGTTCTCTGTTGTATTTGTTTCACCATTTCCGAGAGTATCCCCAGCATCTAAATCGAAGCAGAACACATTCATCAGCCATAGTAATAACAATGGGGTCAAGGATACCTTTATCTGGAGGAGCAGTTGTATGTCGACCTTCCGTAAGAGGACTCGGAGAACGTACCAACGGCATGGGTATTTGCCGCCTACTCATTCTCCAGTGAAACAGGATTTTCAACGTCCTCGTCAACGTCCTCTATAATCCCAAACCTCAGATGTCGACCTAAGCTTCGGTCTTTGTCATTCGTTGTTGGGGTCGACAAAGTAGTTGTCATCGTCGTAGAAGTGGCAGGTGGCACTGAAAAAGGAGGCGCAGTATTAGGCGGCGATTCTTCAATTACCGAATCTCCATCTGTTGTCGTCATGTATGCTAGTAAAGCGTCATCGCATTCAGATAAGTGTGAAGGCCGGCAGGGATGGCTGGGCGCCTGGATCGATCCTTCTTGAAGAGGGTTAATCCATGGATTGACCAATTCTGGAGGCTCCACCAGGCGGTGGCAGTGGAAGAGAAGAGAATTGACGTGAAGAACGTTTGTTATTGTCCGCTGTTCGAAATGCACAGCTGCTGCGCGCTCTACTAATGCTTGGTAACCACCAAAAATGCATGGATTTCAGCAGTGTAAATCTGAAGACGTAGGATACATAAGACAAGACGGGCCAGGGCAAATGGCTTGCAAGAGCATACGGTAACGGTCCTCTTCATCTGGCTTTTAGATGACCTCGGCGATGATCAAAGGCAAGTCAAGTTTTCAGAACCAGACGCTGAAGTCATTGGCTGGAGTATACTTCGGTGGTAAGTGGCTTATGGTGGTAGAACATGAGACGAACAAAGAAATTTTCTGAAAAATGAAAATGAGCATAGCATCGAAGAAATTTTAATTTTGCTTACTCTTGATACTTGAGCCCATCAGTGGAATTTTGCCCTGAGAAGAAAGGTGGAAGGATAAAGTCGCCTTTCAATGCATGGGCCTTCAGTGAAGACGATGTCACCCCCTTGTAGCGCGATGCGTCTGTGTAAAAACAACGCAGTAGAACATAAAATGCTGCAAATTCCTTGTTGCTCTTGATACTTGCGCGATCCTCTGTACTACATATGTAAGTTGATTCTGACTGGAGAGTGTAGCGAGCGGCGTGCAATATGGAGAGATTGGGATCGTCATCCGGGGCCTACCAGGAAGAAAAAGATCGTTAAGGATATCAACCGAAAGGGGAGCGACTCACGTTGAAAGAGCGCTTTCCACGCAAGCTAGTTTCCAGATTCTGTATTTCAAGTGGCTTTCCGGTAGAATCCTGTTCATTTTCCTCCATGAAGATACTTCCGTTTGAATGAGCGTCGTTTTTGGTCCACTGGCTGGCGCGACTCGAACTCTGAGTTCCAAACAACGGTATAGATTGGGATGGCTTTGCTTCAGATTGGCTGCCTCTCCTTCAGCAATCACATCTCCACGTTGATATCAGCCCTCAGACGTGACGAGCAAATGGACGGTATATTTATTACCCGTATCGAGCGTTTCAACAAACGAGGGCACAAGGTGAATGACGTGGAAAGAATTTTTGATGTCTTCGATACCTTCTGCCCACCCGTCCTCATTGGCAGTTTCCATAAGGTTTCTTTAGACTACGATACTTCAGCACATCTGGGACCAAGAGCAATGAATGCCATTCACCTTCCAAAACTTGATTTTTGCTTCGATGGCTTTGAATTTGAACCACCAGTTCATTAGCAGATAGATTCTAGCATCCTTGCGAGGTGTCATCGAAGAGTTGTTGGGACGCGATTGGTCAAAGTTCCAGGAACCGGTGTAGCGGTTCCAGAGTTAAAAAGGGAGCCGAGGAACAATACGTTCCAAGGCCCCCTCCCTGGGCTTAATAAACCAGCAGTATATAAGCTATTGCAATAAAGAATTCATTGTCGTGGATTCCCGTATCTCTACAAATTGACCCTCTCTTCTTGGGACACGGCAGCCTGTTGAGGCTCAACAGACCGCCGTGTGCTAAGAAGAAGCCCTCAACGTTGAGGGCTCACAACCGCTGCTGACTTTGACCTCCTAACTGTTATCCAGCGGTCAGCAATTGATCAGCCAATCCAGACGGATTAAGGTTGAATTTTTCACAGCCGTTTCAGTATTTGTACGCACAATACCGCAGATCCAGTTCCATTGATGATAGAACAAAGCTACGCTAATTGTCACGAAGTGTGTAGAATGGCTCTAGACATTCATGGCTTGTAGCGGGAATGCTACATTCTTCAATTACCGAATCTCCATCTGTCACGGTTATCACGTACACTAGTAAAACATCATCGCTTTCAGATAAGTGTGAAGGCTGACGAGAATGGGTGAGCGCCTGCATCAATCCCTTTCGAAGTGAACTAGTCCATGGATTGACCAAATCTGGAGGTACACCAAGCGGTGGCAGTGGAAGAGGAGAGAACTAACCTGACGAACGTTTCTTATTGTCTGCTGGGACCTGCGATAAAGGAGCCGTAATAGACACAGGAGGAAGCCCTTGGTGAAAGGCGGTGGATCATTATCGGAACGGCCACCCCAAGAAACTGTTGATTGATTATAAGAACCTTCTGTAGCTCTCGCCGTCGAAATAATAGACGACTCCGAACCGCCATTGAATCGATTACCCCAAGGTGACAAGGTTTCTGCCTTGAAATCTTCCTTCTCATGCAAAGCCCCGGCTATGGATCCAGAAAACGATGAATCACCAACTAGATTACATCCGCCTAACGAGGGTGGGTCTTGCAAGGAGCAACCCCCAGATGAGCCAGGTGGACGTGTTTTAACTGGGAACGTTGCAAATCGGCTTTCAGCGTTCGAAATATCCACAGGAACCGTAGAACGAACGTTAACGCCAAAATTGTCCACGGCACCTTCATTAACTCCGAGTTTGCGAGGCAAAGGCAACTAATGAAGAATTGACAGTTCCTTGAGAAGGCTGAGGTTGATAAAGTGGCGCATATAGCTAATTCCCTAGCGACGTCGTGAGACTCAACGTTATGAAATTAATTTTTTTCGGAGTAACCACCGCCAGCAAAGGGTCAGACAGGTGTCTGAAGATAACCTGAATTATCGTCTTGTAACATCGGTTTGACATCGCCCGAGAATCATGCGTCGCTCTTCGGTGGCTCTCCATAATCTACCTGCTGAGAATTGAAAGTAACCTGCGCATTGGAAGATTTTGTTCGTATTGGCGCCTGCCACGGAATCCTATGATGGGAACAGTAGAAAGTGTTACACATCGATGAGCCTCTGCGACAAGGCCCTCTACTTTACTATGTCCATAGTAGAAACTTCGTGGCAAGCCAGGCTGAGTGATTTCTTCTGATATTTCCTATCTGACAGTTCAAGATTTGGGCTTTCATAACGACAGAATTACGCACAGAAACGGTCAATTTTCCACGTTCACCTGCAATCTAAGTGGAATGGAATAAGTGAGGGAAAAAAGAGGAGATAAGAGATGAAAATTTCCTCGCCGTGCCTTTTCCACAGCAGTCGAGAAGACCACCAAATTTGAGGCCCACCAACATCCTTGTCGCTTTCCGCTTGAAATCACCCAGAGCATCTTTCTCTGGCACGACGCCAGAACTCATCGTCCGAATATCATCCCAAATACGATTAAGAGTCTCTGTCTGCATTGCAACATTTTTGTGCTCCGGGTTCATCAATTTCTTCTCAACATCTTCGGCCTTCCGGATGACAGTACGTTGGCGGCGTTTGAGTTCATCCAGGGATTCTTCTCTCGTTTGAATGGCTTTGAGCTGGTCTCGCATGGAATGCCCGTGTGCTGCATAAAATGGTTAAGAATAGATGTTGAAGCGCTAAGAATGTCCTATCACAAGACTGGACCTGGTAGACAAGTTCCGAGTTCTCAGTATTGAGAACTCTGTCTTTACAACCTGGTGGCATCTATTCGTGCGGGTTTAGCCGGTCGGCTTTTGAATAGTCCTCGGACTTTGCACTGCGAAGGCAATTGTATTTCAAACTCAGCAGAAGTGCCGACATTTGGCTGCCCGTCGAACCAAAAGTAGAGTCTCCGCCATCTTTTATTCCACCAAATGTCTCGAAATCAACAGGCGTCATCTACAGAGCCCTAGGAATTCAGTTAGAAAGCTTGGAGGAACACGAACGACCCCATCCACCCACAACTACATGTCCCCGGACCAGCATTAAAATAAAAGTCTTGGCGTTTACAATGGATATGCAGATAAGTGAGCCCTAATAGTATCGCAAGACACCTAATCTGACAGAACTCGGATCTGCCGTACTGAAGGCAACGGCCCACTCAAACCAGTCCTAGATATTTTCCTGATGCTGCTCATCAACGGCACATGAGATGTGGAGGTAGATGTAACGAGGCACGGAGTAATGTACCGATGTTTTGCGAAGTAGAAAGATGAACGCGTTGGGATCATGTGATCCCTGCTTCTTGTCCATTAACCACCAGCATACACGATATCGTTAATCGCATTTTAACATTAATTCATTGTAAATTATTATTCCTCTTCGGCATTGACTTCGCATTCTTTTCGCATTCTTTTCGTTTCGCACTCTTTTCGCTCAGCACACACGATATCGTTGAATCGTGTCTCTTTTCGCATTTGCATCCTTTTCACTTTATTTTTCGCAGTCCGTTTCTCCATCTTTTATCCTTCTCCTTATATTTCAGTCAAATCGCTCCTTTATCATGCCTCCAACCATCGATAATCGTAGAAATAGATCTACTCGTCCTGCCCAGGTGGGCTCACCGGCAGGCGGTACTGATAGTGGCCAGGGTTCTGGGCCTTTATCCGATGCTTATGTGGCGGAACTTGAGCGACGACCGGATCCTGGTTCTGGCCAGCGAGTCCAGGCTCCTGCCAACGTTTCACGTATGGAAGTACGTTGTTCTTCACGCGTGGCTTCTAGGCCTCAGTCGGCTCAGCTGCCAACAATGCCTTCTTCTTTTGTCCTGGCCCCTCCTGGTGCCAGGAAGGCTGCTGGATACGTTTACGAGGTGCTACCTTCCATTGCTGATGCCAGTCCATCCCTATGTGAACGCCATAGTGGTCCATCAGACCCACCTGGGACCGTTGATGACTCTCGGGACATCAGCTTACCCCAGCCAAGTCTGGTGCCTGCTAGTGGTGGTTTTGTAGGGCGGAAGCGTGCTGCTACGAGTGAGGTACCTCACTCTCCTCGTCGCGGTAGTGGCCCTGTGGATTCTCTTCATGCATTCCCGGCCCCCCTCTCTATGGCCCAAGCCTTGACATCCCCTGCCAACCCTACCACGCCTGCGCGTTCCACTCGATCCAACAGGGCTGTTGAGCCTGTCTCGAGCCCCATCGCTTCCAACCCATTGCTACATCATCCTGTCGCTGCCAGCGTTCACACCCCATCTCCTGGCCGGAGACGTTCCCTGTCCCTTCGCACGCGCGATAGCCATGCTGCCTGGGCAGCTGCCGAGGGATTGCTTCCCATTCCAGATGCCTTTCAGACACCCGGCTATGTGCCAGCGCATATAGTGGGGGGCATCACCTATGATGTCCGTGCTCCACGCCTGCAGCATCCCCGGCCAGCTGGCCCAGAGGTCAGGCCTGACCATCCATTCACTGGCCCTCCGCGCCACCCCTCTGAGCGCCCTCAGAGGGAACGCTCACTTGCTCCCGCCATTGCCGCCATTCCAACTTCGCATGCGCGAAGCATTGCAGCCAGTGTCCGTTTTTTTACTTCGTTATGTGTAAATTGGACTTAATGACACGCATATAGCCGCATATACATGGGCCTGTCCATGCTCATACCAACGTGGGAGATCCTAGATCTCTTTCATCTGCCAACCGCCCGCCCGGCATTAGTACTGTTTTATTCTTCACCTGTCATGTATTGATGCGCATATAGTCAGGTGGTCATGAAGCTTCCCGAGTTTCCAACAGTACGCATCTGGCTAGCCCTTCCAATACCATTAGCTCAGCTCAGTTGCGTGAGCTTGCACGTCAACAATTCTTCCAGCAGGCGCCCCCTCCACCTTCCCCTCTTCAACACCCTTCTCTTGGTACACAGTCTTCAGTCGATACGGAACTTGTGGCAGCGATAGCAGCCGCCTTACGTGCCACTTCATCCCAGCTTCCTTCCAATGCTGGACCCGCGCAGTCCACTCGGAAGTATTTTTCTCGCATGATTACCAACGTCACTAGTAAACTGCCCATTACCGTGATCAAGGAACTGAAATCCGGTTTCAAAAATTATATCCCGCTATCGCTCTGTACCCATAAGGCATGTTCCAATGCGACACGTTCTTCGGATGCTTTCGACACCGAGATCGGGATGAATGACAGGGGTGAAATAAGACTTAAGCAGAGAACTTTGACAGCGTCTAAGGACCATTACATGTCTACAGATGACTTCACGGAGATACGGGAGAACTTCACCCGAGGCATGAGGAAATATTTGGTCCTTGGTGATGATGCTGAGCCAGGTGGCGAGCGAGCGATGGAGTGTGCATCCATGTTCCATGAGTTCTTCAGTACTATCGCTTCCCGACCCGATTACACGCAGGACTGGCAGTCCTACCGTGGGTACATCATTGAATCCTACACCTCGTGGATTGGGCGGCGTGATGACTCCTTCGGTCTCATATTCGATGAGCACCTCTTTCACAAATTCAAACTGAAGAACTTAGTCCCGTCGATTCTCGAGCAACTCCGTCAACCACCTGCCATGCCAGCTGGTTTCTCAGGTCATCGGAACCACAACTCCTTGTCTGGCAGCAGTGGTTCTGCCACCAGAGGACGCGGATGCGGTTCTTCAGGATCTCAGTTTCCCAATCCCCAGCGCGGTGGATATTCGCAGTCCTTTCTCGGTCATTCATCCAGCTCCAACTTCAAATGTTACCTGTGCGGCGAACAACACTCCTATAAAGACCATCAAGGCACTGCCAAGCGCCTTGTCACCAACGAACATGGAAAGTGGATTGATCGCTTACTCGGCAGTAAGATCGTGTGTATCTCCTTCAATGTCGGCTCTTCCGGCTGCCGACGACCTTCATGCTCCTACAGCCACTCGTGCTCCCTGTGTGGGGATCTCGCCCATGGTGCAGCCAGATGCCCAAATTAATGACTCGGACATGTTCCCCATCGTCACGAAGCTGAAGGCCGACGCTTGGGAAAACGCGTTACGAGATGCTGGCGTCCTTGAACATTATCTTGATATCCCAGTGGGCCTCCAGGAAGGCTTTTACTGCGGTCTAGAACAATTTTCTCTTTCATGCACTTCTGTTGCCCGCAATCACTACACCTCTAAAGAGGACGAAGATTTTGTTATATCGAAATACGCTGAAGAAATCGCGCTGGGAAGACTCTCCCGCGGATATGACCCTCATGTATTGTATTCACTCATAGGCCACTTTCGTACTGCCCCACTCGCTGTTGTTACACAACCATGTGGCAAACGCCGAATTATCGTTAACCATTCGTACCCCCAAAATAGACTTTGCATTAATCTCGCTGACTTACCTCGAGATCCTGCGCATAAATATATCATCGACCCTACAAAGACTTCCATCAACACTATCATAGACTCCAAAAAGTTCCAATGTCTGTGGGGATCTTTTTCAGAATGCTATTTGCTAGTGGCGGATGCACCTGAAGGTTCACAAGCGGCGGTATTTGATGTGGACTCTGCATTTCGGAATATACCAATCCATCCCTCAGCCCGCCGTTTTCTGGCCATCTCCATCCAGGGACTCATCCATCTGGATCCTGTGTTGAATTTCGGTGCATCTCCATCCCCTGGAATCTTTGGCAGGGTAGCCGATGCGTTGGTTCAGATTTTATTAACCCACGGCATTGATGCTGTCATCAAATGGGTCGACAATTTTATCTTCCTCCGTTATCCCTCGCTGCGTCGCTCGGATGGCACCTATGAATTTTCCTATTCTTCGCAGCTCATTTGGGATGTAGCGAATAAGTTAGGTTGGCCATGGGCCCCTCAGAAGTTCGTCGATTTCGCTACTGTATTCAAATATATCGGCTTTCAATGGGACCTTTCCGCCAAGACTGTTGAACTGCCAGCAGGCAAGAAACTCAGATATTTAGAGCGACTTTCAAATTGGTCTATGGGGTCTCATCATACTGCGAAGGACGCTGAGAAATTAATTGGAACTTTGAATCACGTTTGTCTCGTCGTCCCTGAAGGCCGTTCACGGATGGTCACTCTGTACAAATTTAGGGGCGGTTTTAAAGGCACCGCATACAATGACGTGAAGCATACAGTGTCTGCGTCTACATTCAATGATATTGCATGGTGGCAACAACGCCTCCAGTGCGAATTCGTAGGCACTAAAATCATTCGACCACCCAATCCTGCGCCCAACATCCTCTTCGTCAATGCCTCCACAACCTGGGGTATTGGCTTGGTGCTTGACGGCAAATGGTTAGCATGGCAGTTCAAGGACGGCTGGAGATCCGACGGCAGGGATATTGGGTGGGCCGAAATGGTGGCCGTCGAACTGGCGGTTCAAACTTTGGTTTCAAGCCATTTCTCGAATTGTCACATCGTCGTACGTTCTGATAATCAAGGGGTCATAGGTGCTCTGAAGGCCGGCCGGTCCCGTGGTACCCAACAGAATGCGATCTTGCGAGAAATTGTCAGGCTTATCCAAACCCACAACATCTGGATATCTTCGATCTGGGTTCCGACCCTGGAGAATATCACTGATGGTCCTTCAAGAGGCTCATTCCCTAATAAGACCCTACTTTACCCTTTCCCTCCTAAACTGCCCTATCACCTTTCACCTTATATAATGAAACCTGTAGAACACCGTGACCTTCGTGTATGATGATCGAGACTAGACTCACAACAAATACATAAAAATTTGGTATACCTCCTTAATGTTTCCTCTCACTATCGTTTATCCCACACCATCGCATAATAGTAATGGCCCCATCTCTACAGAGCCAACATTCCGCTCGTTCTCGTGACCTGCACCAACTAGCTAAACTACACGGGGGATCCATCAAATATAGCCGTTTCCGACCTCAACCGTATCCTCCACAGACCCCTATACCTTCCTTGCGCCCTCTACAACCCTCTTTTGTCCTACCGCCCTATCTTTTGAACCAGATCAACCTGGCACGAGGCGCCGCCACCAGCGAATCAACTTTGGCAAAGGACGCAAGTCGTCTGCGTGAATTTCTTGCATTCTGCGAACATCTTGGTATTAGGGAGGCTCATGCATTGCCAGCCCGGGAGGACCTCTTGATCGCGTGGGCATCCTCTTTTGCTGGTCGTCTCGCAGGGAAGACGGTGGGTGCTAAGATCTCAGCCATCAGGAAAGAGCACTTTCGGAGGAACTTAACCTGGCATGGGGGTGAACGTTTACGACTGATTCTCAAGGGAGTTGAAGGTTTAAGGCCTCCCTCCTCCTTCTATAGCAAGAGATCCCCCGTGACCATCGCGATGCTGGAAGACCTAAACAAGAATCTCAGCAGATCATCGGGACTCGACAACTGTATACGAGCTATATGCTGTTTATCGTTCTTCTGCCAACTCCGTATTGGTGAAATTTTGCCCCCTACCAAGAATCTCAAGAAATTTGACCCACATTGTCATGCGACATTCACTCACATTGCGGAATCTACAGCAGCAAATGGCGCCTGCAATCTTCATCTTCCATGGTCAAAGACCCAAAAAACCCGTGGTGACGATGTTTGGATTCCGCGACAGGAAGCCCCTTTAGACCCACTCCACGCGATCCACAAGCATTTCATAAAGAACAGGCTACACACCTCGCATCCTATATCCGCTTACCGCGACGCCCACAACAAGGTTGTTACCCTCACTAGGCCACAATTCATACGTCGTATCAACCAGATATTGCAAGCGATGGGGAAAGCCTACCCACGCATCACGGGTCACTGTTTTCGTATCGGAGGCACCACATTCTATCTGGTTTCGGGTGTTCCACCTGACATGGTCAAGAAATTTGGCCGTTGGCGATCCCATGCCTTCCTGGAATACTGGCGTTGTATGGACTACTTGGGTAAAATCCACCTGGATATGCTCCCTCTCAACCCATCCATCCAACTGAGATCGTCACGTAACCTTCCTAAGTCTTGACTTCGTCTCCGGGTCAATCTTCGTCCATGACTACGACGCGCCTTAGTCTTGTTACTACTATTGGTTTTCCGTAGTCATTTCCTCCGCTCAACCCCGGTTTCGACGAACTAGGAATCCGAGGAACCACTAATCAGAATCGGAATTATCGGTTTCGGATTTTTATCTTGTCGCTACCTCTCATCAGCAAACCCGGGCCCTGTTGTTGTATACCACTGCATGCTGCTGTATGTTGTCATATGCTACCGTATGTTACTGTATGTTGCTGTATACCGTTGCATGTTGTTGTATGCCACTGCATGTTGTTGTATACCGTTGCATGTTGCTAAATACCACTACATGTTGCTGTATGTCACTACATGCTACTGTATGCCGCCCTATGCTGTGTGTTTACTGTATGTTGCTTATTACTTGTTGTACCATATTACTAAAAATAAAAATACACATTAATCTGTTCGTGTAACATCCATCAACCTGTTATATGTATCTCATAAAAAAAAGTTCATGAACCGAAACTCATTTTTACCAAACTTTTTAGTGAGCCTTTTTTTATTTGGTTATGATAAACTCGTCGTTTAACTCGAGTCATGTCTCACGATACCTTATTGTTCCTCGATAATACCTCACGATACTTGAGGGATCCACTACGATACATCATGATATATCACAGACGACCTGTGATGTCTTTATCCCTGGGTATGATACCGTGATACCACGATATCTCGCAATGTATTACCAGGTATC
>MU130492.1:249929-279363 GCA_015039465.1 Phlegmacium glaucopus | reverse complement strand
GCCATAATTAGTAGATTATTAGCTGGGCCCTCGACTCAAAGAACAATTATTAATTCAAAGGTAGAAGGCAGCGCTACATCCCCTGACGACAGTGATGCATTAAATAGTAAGTACTGGATACAAACCGCCTTGGTTCACGGTTCTGGCTTGGTAATGCTATTTATAGAGGCTCTATTTGTGGATACGAGCGCATCAAAGTGTGGAAGGGCGGGGACGGAGCAACTTATTTCAGTAAGGTCATGCATCACTTACCCGAAGGGATGATGCACAACTCCCTAAACTACCACAGCAATACTGCTGTCATACAAGTACTGGTAGCTACAGTTGATATTGCATTACTACTCGTCGACAATTACAGTGAATCTTGCATTATAATGGCTTAGGCGGCTGACTTCGCATTGTGCGCCTTTGCTTACAAACTAGCCTTGAACTAGCCTATATAGGTCAAATATAGGTAATGGGTTGTGATCAGTCTCCACAGTGGAGTAGTTGTAAGGCAGTGCCAGTCAACATATATGGTTGAACTTGGGTGTGGGGCCGTGGCTACGCCGGCATTACGAGTCCCCTCGACGCAGTATGCCCTCACACTCCACTACACTCCAATGCTAGCCTCGATAGCCACTACTATTTGTATGTCACAAACAAAGGCGCACAATGCGAAAATTTGAAGACGTCTACAGATATGAGAACAGCTGTAAACACTGCCACCACCCTGATCATTCGGGAATTGGAGCAACCGTAAAACATCCAAGACGCAAATACGGAGTTTCCTTAATCCCCCTCAGATAGCTTATATGTATATACGATTGAATTATACAAGCTTACAGCTAGTACTTAGATGTTGCGGAATACTTCATACTTGATTTATTAAGAAACTGAAAATTGATGGGTGGATAATGAGGGAAAGGCATTTTGTTCACAGTCTACAGATTTTTCGTGATAATACATCTTATATGTTGGATTGGAGATAGTCAGATATCTATACTGTATGACAACACTGGGCAGAGCGTATTGCCCATTTTTGATTAGTGAAGCATAGGTATTCCGTCTCAAGGAGAGACTATAGCCGACAGCCGGATAGGGTCAAGCTTAGCTAACCGGTGTGCCGAAATCTGCAGCCTTTTCGTTAGTGATCCGTGGAGAGACTGTAGCCGACAGCCGGACAGGGTCCTTGTGCCGGATTACTAGTAACTCCAAGGTAACCTAAAGTAACTCTGCGGCCTTTGTGTTGGTGAATTTCCTAGTCTCCTTGGAAATGTGATGACATACGGTTTGTAATTCAGAGATTTTGAAAATGTCATGCCTCCCAGGACATTTGGCAGAGTGTGACATCCTATGTCCCCAGAGCACTCCAGAGCTATCTGGTGCTGATCGCACTATAGACTCAGATCGGAGGCTCACGAGCAAGTGGCGGCAGCACCATCTCTCTTTTATCCTTCTTTATCAATTTATTTTCTTTATAATGATAATATATATATACCCTACAAGTAGTGCAATCAACCTCGGTCTCAGTCTGTTATACTGTGGCTGGGGTGAGTGGCAATTTATTACTTATAAGTTATTTTTACTTACTGTACATACTACATAGTTCTGTGATTACGATCACTTTTTTTTTCTTTTTCCTCCTTTGTCATCTTATCTAGGTACAGATACCGTCTAAATAAAGTCTGTTGTGATTACGATCACAGGGATCTAGATTTCTACATCTGGGGATGGAGACACATTACTTCTAGTACGTGATAAAGATAATGGGCCATGGCTGACGATTTTTATAGAGCTTGCTATAATGCAGGAAGTCGGAGTGAAGGGAAGGGAATGACCAGGCGAAGCCAGGCAAGCTTCACGGAGGGTCACGCGTCACCTCGCAAGGCTCGCATCACCAGGCCTCGTTACCAAGTACGTCAAGTTCATCACCCGGCAATAGTGGTTTACCGAGTCCTGATAGGTCCTGATGTGCAGAGCTGTGCAGAGGTCCTGAATCCTGATTTGCAGATGTCCTGATGTGTAGATGTCCGATGTCAGTGGAGGATTAGCCATGATTAGTCCAGATTAAACCAAGTTTACTACTTAGATCCATCTCCAAGCACATATCCTCCCTCGCAATTGCAGCGTCCATGGTTTGACTGACAGTGCAGGAAGTTCTTGCCAGACTGTAAGCGCCGGAAATGGTCTCCGAGGGAAAAGGTTGATCCAGGATATCATTTCTTTTTAAGTACATCATATCTCTTGCATTGCATGAAGGTTCGTGTGACAAGAAGGCCCTCTGATGCAAATTTGGGGCTGTAGGACAGCTTGCACAAACAAGCAGCGATAGGACACCGCTGATCAAACGATAAGGAAACAAACGCGTGAAGTAGTACTAAGGTAATGCCGAACTATATTTAACAGCGTCGAAAAAAAAAAAGAAAAGAAAAGAAGAACATGTGCCTGGTGAGGATACGTTCTTCTCACATCTCCAAGCTTTGACCATCCCCCGAGAAATTATCGTGTATTGTCCAAAGATCATTCGCCAAATCCTTCAGGTCATCTAAAGAGACGTCGATCGATGCAACAGCAGAGGTCCGGCGTTTTATGCATTTGTCAGTGAAAAGAGCGTAACTTTTGAATAACTCGGATGTCGCGCTCGATGTTGAGATAGAAGTATAGGCTTCTACAGTAGGTAGGTTATTTAAGGTATTAGCGACGCCAGGACGAATTTCCCAAGGTGTAACGCCTTTAGAATTGCCCGGGATGGGGGGGAAAGAATCCGGGAGCGGATAAGGTGGGCCGTGGACTCTGGTGCGGGGGTGCTACAAGTTTCAGAGCTTCACGATGTATATAGCCAACTAGTTAATCGCACCTCTTGACATACGAAGCAGAGAGAGATGAGACTTTGGACGACCAACTGTCGAACACTTGCCTCGTGTTGGTCGAAAATCCTCTCGTGACATCAAACCGAGAATAGGGATGTATTAACTGTGAAAATGATATGGATCAGTTTAAGGAATTCAAGTAAAACCTCAAATTGTACTGACCTTGATTGGGATGTCGGATGAGAAATTAACTATTGTATTGCTTTCCATATCAGTGACCGATTTCAAAGGGAAAGCCCCATAGAGTTCTCCGAATGGAGTTGACCCGCGCCAGTTGAGCATCCCACACAGACTCGCAATATCTTCATGCCTATTTTTCAATCTACATCACGACGACATCATACCATCAGTTTGAAAAGAACTGAATTCAGTGTGGGATAATTCAACCGACCGAAGAGGTAATGTAGATGTCTCCAGATGGGTCGAAAGAATTGCTGACTGATGGTAACGACTGTGTTCCTACGTTTGGTAATTAAAAAAAGCTCGATCCTTGGCATGACATGGAAGGGAAAGGAAGACATACGAGAAAATTGAGCGGTTCGTTCCAAAGTGATTTATCCCATCGTGCCGGATGTTTAATGGGGATGTTCATAGATGAGCACTCGTTGAGCGTGCGCAAATACATTGCCTCATTGAAGAGCTGTCTCGTGTTCTGCGCCTGAAATAAACATGTGAGCCGGGTAAAGATCTGCTGTGAGAAGGGTAGAACTCCTCACATTGTGGATATCAAGAGTGCCCGTTGACATCAGAGGGAATACGACTGATGTCATTTTTGGGTATTCATCTCGCAACGCGATAACGAAAGAATTCATGAAACTCCCAAAGGCATCTACGTCGTTCATTATTTGAAAGCCCTGTCGAAACCATCAGTCTACGAACGTTGGTTAAAAAAGAATCAAGTGGGTTGATTACCTGCATCGATTCGCAATCCTCAATAAAGAGACGAACAGATCCATCCATGAGTTCTGCATCCTATTATGTCCACATCAATACATTCCGATTGACATCCGTCATTCATATTTACCTCATTATGGCGCGTGAACATTTCTTGGCCTTGAATCCAACCAGGATCTGACGATTCCCACTCAGGAGGATCCGGCATTTTCTGCAATGACCGGGGAAGGCAATAGACACGATTGAAGTCAGACCAATAGCGAATATCGCCAGGGTCCTGGAATCTCTGAGTACTTGAATCGTAAGGAGCTTCCTCCGAGAGATTCGATCCCGTATCTTTTTCCATATGACTTTGATAGGTACTTTTAGGAATCAGGTCCTGTCTATATTCAACGATGCCGCCGTTCCTGGAAAAAGAGTTGAACCGGGAATCCGGCTACAGAAGAGGTACTATCACACCATAGACTTTCTGTGAGTTCCTCAGGAACTTCTTCCATATCACCGAGGGCATTGCACCTTGCCAGCGTCCCGAAGTTCGCTGCCTTCTGGTATAAGTTACATCTGTTCATGCTGGAGTATCATGCTGAGACTTGCATTTTTTGTCTATTATAATCAATCGTGGACATAACGTGGGCCTGCCCTATGAGCGATATAAAAAAAAAGAAGGATGAGGGGCGAAACTTGGGGGGATGAGATATCGCACACTAACTTTATCATCCACATTCTCACAGAAAGCAACGCCGGTATCAATTCCAGCGTAATCTGGGGATTCGTTCAAGTTCAGATAGCTTTCTTGAGTATTCCAGAAGTGAGTTCCCGTATAATTTGATAATTCTCCAGCCTGTATGTAGAGAATTTCCTTCATTTTAGATGGTTGGCAGGAGCGTCACATGTCACCCTTTGAGGTCACACTTTTATTTCGGCCGCCGCTGCAATCAGAACTCGGGGCAGAGTGTGGGGCAGCCGAACTACACCCGTGAAGCGACTTCGACCGACGGTGATTGGGGAAAGCTGTACATATGAAGATCCTTATACAACTTTGGAAACCTAGCCAAGAACTTTCAAGAAGTTCTCAAAATAGGCTTCAAAACAGGTCAAAACTCGCTGGCAGATGATATCGATCTGGCAGGAGTCGAGTGCCTGGTTACTGCGCCATAAATTGTCAGTGCGTGGGTCGGCAAGCGCCCATGTGGGCCCTCGGCCTCAGCTGACTTGGCTTCGCGCGACCTTATTTGCTTCTTTTTAACTCGGATTATAGAGGTGAGGAAGCAAAATCATTATACTCCTTATCGGTGAGCGTTATTGCTTGCTATGACTTCAACTCCCATATTATTTTAATTTGTTTATCGTCACAATAACGGATACAAGTTCTTCATCATCTCGCAACCATAAGAAATACTAAACGTAATATAATCGGAATTAGGGAAAGGTACTTGGATATCAAGTCAAAGATACCGTTCTTGAACTACGACCTGGGGTACACCTTTATAAAATGATTTTTCATTTGGTCCAAGGCTCTCCGGTCCTCTGATGATAGCGGATAATAACCTGAGTAGGGTGACCGTGGTTGAGGCGATGTGTTTAACTGTTCGAGCAGAAATGAGATAGGTGGTAAAGTCGTTCTAGGAACAGCCGATATTTGAGTTTCAAGTGACAAGTGTGGAGGCAGTCTCGATTCTGAGGTACTCGCAGTTGGGTGCGAGAATGATGAAGGAGGAGGACGATACAATGAACTTGAAGAATGTGGGTATGGGCTGCCGTATGGCACCTCCGGAGCCTCGTCTTCATCCGAGGGTTCTGTCCTTGCACCTAAAATCTTGTTGCTTGAAAATATGCCAGGTGGTACGTTAATGGTTCGTAAATTTGCATAATCTTCGATAACTGGGAGTCGAGTCTCTGCCTATCATTCCGTCGCGTCAGCAAACACTAGGATTGAATATAAAATCTATACCGAAAAGTAGGCAACGATGTGCCACTTCTTATTCGGAGGCATTCCAGGCAGATGGGCTGAAACAGAATAGGTTTGTTTTATCAGGCCATTGGGTTTTGACGGCCTATCTTTCCGTCTCATTGGAGGTTGTATAATGGCATTTGGATCCGATGCCTTATGAGCCCTAGATAAAAAAAATTATCAGATTAAAAAACTTGGAGGAAACCAAAAAAATAATAATTTTCACCTGCGCGCAGCTTTGGCTTCCCTTTCTTCTTGTGTCGTTTCAATCTTCTCTTCATAGAAGAGGAAATCTCCCTTCATTCGACTTTGTGACCTAGCGAGAGCGATAAGAAATTTTTAGAGCGCATGGAAACTGCGATCTGCTATACCATCGTCGACCATCTGTCCAGCGAAGTAATCCACCATCATCTTGAGCTTCTTCCCAAACGTAGATATGTCCACTTTGTACCTCGTCCCTCTCACTGGCAAGTAGACGACGTTTAATCAAAGGGAGGATATTCAGTCTGACCGCCTCGAGGATAACCTGAGCATCCCGAACATCCCGCATATCTGTTGAACATGTCAGAAGAAAAAAAACACAACTACCAATCTGTAAAAAGTTTACGAACGCAGAGAAGGGTGCGTAACGACGCTCGTATTGAGATGGTCAGGAAAGCGATTCATGAGTGGAGTAAACATTTTCGACCCTGGGTTACAATAAACGGCTCATCTGAAACAGAGGTTGATATCGTGGTTTATATAGATGAGGGGGGAGGGGCAGGAATCTGGGTCCTGGCTCAACGCTCTTTCGGTAAGTCAGAGGAGACATTGATTCGACACACCTTCAAACTTTTCTAAACTTATCAAAAACAGATCAGTTAGTCGGACCACAAGCTGTGTGTGTGTATACCCAGGAGAGGAGAGAGATCTTTCATCTCAAAATAAAACCACCATGAGGTCGGTCCGATGGGCATAAAACGAACAGAGGAGAGGGTCTTGGCACAACTCGTGGTAACGCAAATATTGTCCCCCCTCCTGTAAGGCTTATTTTCAAGCCGGATTCCCGAATATGTCCAAGAATTCAGTATTTGGCCTGGAAACCTATCTATAGGTTTTGTCTCCGTATTCACGGAGGTAAGGTAGAAACTCACAGTTAAGCATTAAACCTACTCAGCCCTCTAACTATTGGAAATGAACGCATCAGCAGCCCTTCCAAAAAGTTCGGCCGGTCAAAGGATAAACGTTTGGGTTATAAAGGTTTTCCTCGTCACAGGTTCGTGTTGACTGGTATGAAATTTGCGTCATTAAATGAAGCTCGTATCTCGGAGAATTCTTCCGAATAAAAGGTCATATAATGATAAAAAGAGATAGAGATCTTTCCGCTGATCCTTAGGACTCAAGTTTAATGGGGCCATACCTACCATAGTTCTCTGGGAGATTCAGGCATTCAATCGCCACCCGGAGCTCAACAGAAAGAGAAAATTAGAGTCTGAGCTCCAGGATTAAAGCTTGATAACGTCCTGATACGTCAAAGTTTCTCTGACAGTTATGAGCAGAAGGGGTATCATGAGTCGCAAAGTGTCTGTTTTGGGAAGTTGCCTGTCGACCTAAAAGCGCTGCACAGGCCAGAGTATAACGTCTGCCCTGTCACGGTTGCGTCACCAAAAAGATATATCGCACAATGAGGAGGGGCCAAAGGGAAAATGTATCCCAAAAAGTTAGCTATGATGGACTAAAAATAACATTTTTGGACACCCCCCCCAAACAAACTTCATACCACGCTGCCCTTTGTATTGCGGGCAAACATCACTTGACTGGAAGTCTGATTTCAAAAAGCGATAGCCTAATTAATACATGATATACTTTTTTTCCTTTAACGTCAGGAGTTAGGACATAAAAAACTATAACTTAGTCAAATTTTGGGAACCCAACATTGGGTGGATTCGTTTAAAAGGGCTGCCAGAGTCCGAGTCTTCAAGAGTCCAGACCAGTGCCCATATGATGATATATTTATTGAAATCGAAAAAATCTACCAGTGTGCTACTAGTATTTTTTACTAGGGCCCAGCAAGCCGGAATGAGTTTATTTTTGTCGCATCAGTATCAGTATTGCACCCGTACTACCAATGAGAAACCTTGGCAAAAGAGGCAAAGGCATATAATATAAACCCAGAAAGGGAGGTGACCTGAAACGTTCAACAGCCTGCACGTCAAGATGTCAGGTCTGGTGGGATGATTGCGAAGAAAGCCAATGAATTGCTTACCGCTATCAATGAGGGAACATTAAATTGATATTGACTGGTGGTGAGAAATTATGATAAAACCTACTAGTTTACGTATACACGAATGCCTCCCCAAGGTTGGTGGAGTAAGGAAAGTAAAAGCACATATATCGCACTTTGGATAATCCATCATGGATTCATTAATGATATACAGTCAAGAAATTATTAATTACGATCAGTAGTAAGTAGTAAGTAAGTAAATGAATGCGTGACATGGTATATATATATAATGCAGATGATACAAAGATCCGACCAAGGAAGGGTCTAGGCTATATAGAATGATATTAATAGTCATTAAGAAAAAAAAAAAGATCGATTACAATATTTTATTTCGAAGTGGGTTCCAAAACATCAGGTTTGAACCGTAAACGAGCCAAAAGAACCGTATTCCAAAGCCCTCCATGAGGAGAAACTTTAATTTCTTGAACAGAAATGATATCACGTTCATCATATGATGGGCCAAGTTCCGGTAGTACTTGTTTATCAGTCGTAAAGGTACCCCATGGTTTCCCATTTACCGGCGCCGCATAAACGCTGAAATGAGCCTTTTTTTTTTTGAAAAAAAAAAAATTCGATTATTACCTCATATGGACTTTAGGTGGAGATTACTCACATGTCCCTCTGGATGGCTATGGCTGACGAAGAGGGCGTGATTTGGTGCTGAAAGAGTGCCGATTACTGCGGAATTCGGATCAGTTTTTCTTCGACTCTTATGATATGATGAAACTAACTAACCTAGGAAGAGATCTTCCTTCTGGATGTGATGATAACCTCCATATACTTGCATGATGAAATCGACATGTGTCTGGAACCATTTCTTCGGAGCTTCCAAGCCTTCCAAGTATCGATAGTCGGTTGTCTCCGTACAAAGACTAGCCATCTTGTGACCGGCTTTTAAAGGGTATGAATACCGTCGAGCTACTTTTTCGCTATTTGGCAGGGGGTAAATAAGCCAGAGGGTACAAAAAACGATAACAACGTACGAAGACGTTTTGAATGTTAAAAGACCGGCCATAACATCCATACCCCTCTGCGCAACGGTTCTCCTATCCTGTCTATGTGTTCCAGCCCGCGTTGGTCCATATCCATGAATGGAAGGTAAAGATTGGATTCCAGCAACTTTCGATTCTCCCGGTCTGAGGGCATTGAATAACGTCACAAAATGTCCTCGTGGTTTCGACAGATACCCAACAGCACCGACTTCAACAGGAGAAGGGTCCCAAAGTGGCAGTGTAACTAAAAGAAACAACGTCAATAACACGATTCGAGATAACGGAGCACTTGTCAGATAGACATACGAGATGGATGATAATCGTGTATTAATAATAGACGATATCGTCTTTCGTTCCGTATGTTGGCAATCTGTTCATCGACTGGTGGAGGAGAATCATATCCGTCATAATCAATCACATCGATGGGCTCTTCTGGCTGGGGTAGGGGTATAAAAATAGATGAGGAGCGAGATGAAGGTACAGGTGTATATATGACTGGTTCCGGTATCATTGTACCTCTGGCTGAGACAGTGTTTTCTTGTTGGGGTAGATCAGACGAGCTAGGATTTTGATGTAAATTTTGAAATATGTCTGGTAAAACGTCGTTCGCTTTTCAGAGAGGTAAGCAAAGATATAAAGAAAATGGATAAAAAGTGCTCACGTAAATTGCCCTCCTCATTCTGCAAATAGGCAGGTAAAAGGGTTGGTCGCATGTCCGGAGAGGGAGAAGATATCTCCACTAATTCATCGATAACTGGAATCCGAGGAGAGTCGACAATCTCATGACCAGAGTTCATTCTCAGCTGCTTGAAATCTTTAACGAGCTTGGCAAAAGTTGGTCTTTGCGCCGGATTAGTGTTCCAACAGGCCCGTAGTATATCCTGTAAACCATCGGTATTGAATCGTGAGTTATCGGGTAGTAGTGGACGTTTATCGTCTTCTGCAAGTCAACGCGTTAGAAATAGTTTGAAGAGTGTAAAACACCAAAGGATTCAAACGAACTCAGAACAAGATGTCGAACAGAGTCGTCGTCCGCGAGTGGCCAAGGCATGCGTCCCATCGTCAAAATCTCAACACAACAGATCGAGAAAGCCCAGACATCTATTTCTTGAGTCAACTGACTCTCGCCTGCCATAAGCTCAGGTGATTGCCATCGAAGCGTTCCATCTAATATAAGTATGGTGGTGACGTCAGAAATCTGAACTCGAGGGTAAAATAGGAAAAGGACATACGGGGTAAAGGAGTTCTGCTTATCCTATACGCCTCTGACTTCATCTCACTCAGACCAAAATCAGAGATCACACATCGATACTTGTCGTCAACAAGGACGTTAGCTCCCTTGAGATCACCATGCAAAACTCCTCGACTGTGTAGATATTCCATGCCTTTCGCTATTTCGTGCATGAATCGGAAGAGATCCCACTCTCGGTGTATAGCGGTATCTTCCTGAATTGGCGTTCTCCCTCGGGAACCAGGTGGTGTGAGGTCCCGTCGTACCCCTGTCCATGGAGCCGGAAACGTCCCAGATCGGAGGCTCATCTTCGGGCTTCGAGTCCCAATTGGCGATAAAGGCATCGGAGTGGAACCCACACCTATACCAAGACTGCTACTGGGTCGTTCCTTCAATTCCACCCGTTTCAAGTATTCAACGATGCTTCCGTTCTTCATATAAGAACTAACGAAGAACCAAGGGGGATCTCCTGATGCACTGCTAGCACCGAAGAGTTTTAAAACGTTAGGATGACGTAACGTCTTCCAGATCCCTATTTCGCGTACGAATAGATCTCGGGGCGTCGACTCTGCTAGGACTTTGATAGCAACGGTTTGGCCACGCCATGTGCCTCTGTAGACGTCTGAGAAGAAGCCAATACCGATCTTTGTATCACGATCAACTTCATATCTGGGTATCAGGTGTGTGAGAGGGGTTCGCCCAAACTTAAGGATTGTAAGGATGCTTACTTGGTAATGGTCCAGCTGGGAAGCGATGTCCCGAGACCACGGCTCATTCTCCGTAGAGCATCAATCCCACTTTCAATGAATTCTCTGTCGAGGGTATCTCTCCTTCTCTCTGAGCTATGTCCGGTTGACGAGGTGCTTAAGCTGTCGATACTGATTATCGTTGTGGACCGTTTCGGAGCCCCGCCACGTCCCTCCTTCAAGCTGACCTTTTTCACAACCTTCGTCAGTACCACACTTTTCCCAGGCGGAGCCTCTATGCCGTCGTTATCCCATTGCGTAACGTGTTCCAAAGCACGTTGAAGCGTCTTAATAGCATCTGGCATTTCCTGATGACCAATTTGAAGGACTTCTAGCATCTGTGCATCACTAGTCGTCTGAAGTGCAGCTCGCATGAGTTGGCGCAAGTCGGCCGTATCGTTTTCCTTATCCCGAGAATTTTGATCGGAATGAACAGAAGTTATAGCTGGTATTATCTGGGAGGGTGAAAGGTCTCGAGGCGACATTGAGGGTGGTTGATCCTCGAAAAGACCTAGAGCATTTTCGTTTGTTGTGAAACGTGCCACGATCTCTGATTGATAGTTTTTAGATGATGGCGGCGTCACGTTTTCAATTGTTATCCTCGAATCAGGGGCAGGAAGTGGTACACGGTCGGTCAGGAACGCATTGAAGAATGCTCTGGTATCCTCCTGCCTACGCCTTTCCGTTTCTTGGACTTGTCTAAGTATACGGATTTGGATTGAAATCTATGAAGCAAGTTGGGTTAGAAGAGACTTTTGCGAAAGATTTCGAAGGGAAACTTACCCCAAATAAACCAAGAGCATCCCGTAGAGAATCATCGCAAGCTGCGATATCTCGCAAAATTTCGTCCCGCTTCAGGTATCGTTTCAAGAAAGGGCGGCTGGTCTGCTTTACCAAGAAATGGTGGACTCCTTCGTAAGCCCTAGTAATAGATGTCAGGAGTCGGGTCGAATAGATATACTTATGCAGTACGTACTCTTCTAGCTTTAGAATAGGGGCGTGGAGCTCCTGCCCTAGAACATCGCCTGCTTCGAAGATCTCTTCACGAATTGAAATGAGGATGTCTGCACATCGTTCTGTTAGACGTAAACATCCCAGGCGGTTCATCTAGCAGGAGTCAGGTTGGAAATGGGTTGGTTGAAAGGGTGATGAGACTTACATCGACCATCTGTGAGGCATCCCAAATGTCGAGCAAGAGCTTTGCTACTGGCCTAAGACCTGGAACAGGTGCGAATTCGAGGAACTCTACTCCAAGATAAAGAGTTTCATGAGCTATATCTGCAGCAGTCCCCAATGCGGATACGACGGCTTGTGCGACTCTCTAAATAAGTGCCGGATATAAGTAACTGCTCAAGCCACGGATATATCGAACAATGGAGAAAGGCCAGAAAGGCCACAATCTTGCGAATATACGATGATTAACTCACTTTGCGTGTACTCTGTAATGCCTCAATCTGTTCTGAGGGCACTGTCGCTTTCTTCTTCGGAGTGTCATGCCAAGGTCTGGCCACGTGCTTCTCTCCAACTCCCCACCACGATGTGGCCAATGGATGATCGGATTGATCAGAAGCTTCTGGTTCAATCTGTTGTACTCTGGCAGGAGACCTCGAACGATCTCTAAATGTGGACACCATGCCATCGTTGAAGGTACTTGATGATGGTAAGGAGGAAGGCGTTCCATGCGATGTGACTTTGACAGTCGGTTGATCGGTGAGATCGGAAGTGGAATGACCTCTGTGATGGCGGTATGGGATCGGTATGCTTTTCGATTTCGTAGATATTGGCAGTGGCGTTGTAGGAGAGGACGCCGTTAGGTTCGAGAAGACAATACGTGGAGTGGGAGTTGTAGATGATGAACTGGGGGACGATGACAGAGGTGAAGCCATCGTTGATAGGGATATCGATGAAAATTGTGAATATAATCCCACGTTAAGCAGTCGTGAGAAGAATTTGGAAGTGGAAAGGTAATGATACTTTATTCAATGGCCTGCGCTTGTATTTTATACAATAAGTCTGCTGCGAGACGGACAGCCTCCCCCCGATTTTGGGCGCTTCACATTAGTGAGCTCTGCCTCCAGGCTCCGCGGTGTTATTAACTGTGTCATGATTTACTCTGGATGACTCGCTTCTATTGAGCTATCCATATATGTATATGGCACTTGGGAGCCCTCGGGTTGTAATTTCCTTGTCGTATCTCTTCCTGCCGTTACTTACCCTAAAGCTCCACCAATCAGCGCTCAGGTCCGATACTTCTTCGGAGGGTTACCAAATGTTGTCACTTATCAGTGCCGCTGGCTGAGAAGACGAGGGTCTCCAAAGCTACGTCTACCTAGGCAAAACCGCCTTGATCTGGAAAGGCTACTTGTAGCTACATACCACAGCCTTCTGTAACACCACACAGAGTTCAGGCTGCGAACATCACGATTATTAATTAAGTGTCAGCCAATGATGTTTCATCACTGAACTAAAATCCATCATGCCCTAGATAATCCTTTATCCCATGGCCACACTTCCGTTTCTCACGATGCGAAGAAGAGAAGTAACGTGTATGTGAATACCTTGAAGCACAACAATAACAACCCTCCCTCGTGTCCATATGTCAGTCGATGTATTATGTATACTTGATGAAATCCGACGCTCTACATAATATTAAGGAACACAAGCAGAGTATGACAGCCTGCGCGGCGCCTTAGCAATTGACCCGGCGGGTAATTTCCACATTTGTTCCTTGAGTCATGACTCATCTGCGTTGCATTGCGCATTTTTTCCTTGCAATGTCGATTAACTAGGATAAGTGACTACGGACTCCTCAAGGAACGAACAGAATAACCCGGAATACAAAGTGTTGTCATGTGAATTGTTGACTTGGTATTTATATTCGAGTCATCATAATCGGAAGGAGCTACATTCGTTTCAAATTTCCGTCACTCTTTTCGGTCTTTTCGGCGGTCCTGCATTACTTCCGTAGAATAATATTAAGGTAGCTACCTTATTTATGAGACGTAGTAGTCCTAAGCGACAAAAGTAGAACGTAAGAATAGGTTGTTGGGCAACTAAGCGCCTAATACATCATTGATCAGATCGGTCCGATTAGATTAGATCAGTAGCCGCCAGTGTTGTCAATGCCGTGCCAATCCCTACAACTCCTTTCGATAGTGAACGAGAGGAACCCAGAAATAGATCTATATGTTGGTGAAACATTTATTGTATGTCACAGTGCTCGAGCATTCTCTAAGCCCCTCCGCAGTCCATCAATCACGGAAATATTCCTTACTCTCTGCGCCTCCACTCTCTCTCCAAGAGATCTATCCCACCATCTCTCATTCTCAGGTATATCTCTCCATCCACCTGCCATAAGTTCCTTCAGTTTCTTCGCACTGCCGCCAAAAGGTATTGACATCGTTCGCTTCGCGTTGGCCCATTCAGAAGGTGGGTTGGCGAGAGAATGACCCGGAAAGCCTGTGAATCCATTCAAGGCGAGGACGAGTCCAGGGGGAACGGTGATGCGACCAACTTTGAAACAGAGCTGGGAGATAACAATAGTGTGCAATGTAGCACCATCTAGTTCGTCACCAACAAGGCCTGCTGTAACAGCTTTGAGTTCGTTGTCGGTGTCTGGTGGTGAGGAGCCGAAATCTACTGGTGTGATGGCTTGGGCTGGGGTAACTGATAATGAGATTGCTTCTGCACCGGGCGTGCGTAGGGATATGGTAGGAACCGAAGAAATTTCTCCTGTTGGAGGAGAAGTAGACGTCGTCGCCATATGTTTCTTCTTTCCCCCAGATTTGCGTACACATCTCGAGATGACATAGACCTGGATGAAGTAGCAATCAATCAACATCTCACAAAACTCAGAATCAATGAGAATGAACGCACCCATTTCTGATCCCAAGCCGCGATAGATGTCCGAACTTCGTAAGTTGCAAGGATGGGAATTTCACGAATGAAATGGTAGTGTGTAGCTTTGAAAAAAGTACAATATCAGGAGTTTATTGTAATAGATTTGTTCCACCCACGACGTACCAGCTAACGCCATCCATCCACTTCCCCGAAAGAACATGGGAAACATAGCAAGTGCAGCCTTGAAACGAGCAGCATCCAGAGTCTACAAACAACAACTCGTCAAGTCCGCATTCGAAGTTAGGAGAGAGAGCAGTAACAACCTTTGCATAGCTTGAATTGCTAAGATGACCATTGAAATCACTCTCATCGAGACCTGATGTCAGATAAATACGGTCACGAGTGGAATCAAGATAGAATACGTCACTCACTTGCCCATGACTTATACGTTACAACTCTCGTGAATGGGTTGTCACCGATCGGCGCAATCGAGTCCCACCAGTCATCGCTCATTTTTAGCTTGACAGACGACGATCTAAACAACGAGCATATGGATACCCAGTGATGCTGGAGTCGTAGTGCAAAGACAGGCCTAAAGACACGGACTTGCGGTGGCGTTATTTATAGCGTAAGAATACAGGGATTTGAAAGGACGTACAGTGCCACATAAGTGGCCAGGAACGCATATTGAGCAAGAAAAGCAGAGATATGAGGATCTTGGCAACTCTTGGGAGTAGTCGTCCAATGGCACCTGCATGGCTCACGTTGATGAACTTTATAAGCGGACCCAGCCTCGATATCAACGCCTTAGATGTAGCCATTGACGTTGTTGAAGATTAACCCAGGTAATCATGCTAGCGGTTTGAACTTTGACAGCCCATGTGTTTTTTTGGGGGGCGTGCCGAAAAAAGTCACTTTCTTATCCGAGCGGAGTTTATTAATTTTGATCTTTGCCGAGGTGCCATTTTGGTTGCTTGCATAACGATGGACCCGCACGACGATGGCGAACGACTTTGACGAACTCAGGACTTTGGATTTCTCGGCGCCATCCCTGACGTTCATATCGGATGGGAAAAGATATCCCAACAAGAACAAAACTTCGTCGTCGCCGGTGACGATAACACCAGCGATGTCCCCTGTGATCTCGCGAACACCTACAACGAGGGAGAACGAACATGATCCCAACGTTGATAAGTTTGCTTCTCTATTCACGCCATCTGCGCCTAGAGCATCACCAACTCTGTTTCCTGTACCCCCGCAGACGTCCTATAGTTCACAATTCCAAAAGGAACGCTCAACAACCGATAGTTCCGGATCTTTTATGAGGGTTTCTGCAGATCAGGATCCTTTGTCGTTGCTATTATCTTCCTCAAATTTCTCATTGGGTGCTCCGACGACCTTCGAGTGGGACAAGAACGACGACGAGCCGTTTTCAGCTCCTGTGTTGTTGCCAGTACTATCACCACCACCAATGTCGACTGTGGCACAATCATGTTACCACCCGACTCGTCCAGACAACACCAGTCTTACGTTTTTTGACAAATTCGCTCAGGATGCGAAACGGAATTCAGAGATAAGGCGGAAAGGTCTAGTGGATGAATTACTGAAATGCGAAGATAATCCGTTATATTTATTGCACCACGAGAATGAAGCTACGCAGACAGAAGCTCAGGAAGATCGATCGACAAAATTCGACGATGGCAAGCAGTCTACTTCCGATCCTGAACCACAAACATCTTCGCCGTCATCACTACTTCCCGTTCTGCACGACCTTGACCTTGAATATTTTTCTTCGGGACAATTGGTCAATATCAACACCTATAGTGACAACGACGAAACATCTTTACAATCACGGCTGTCCGATTCTTCTCATCCCCGATCTCCTTCTCTGCCGTCTCCAGCTACACTTGCACCACCAATTCTCCTGGCTAACTCGTCCAATGAAACACCCACCGGAAGAGATCCGACTTTGTCGAGGTCAACATCGTCCACGTTCTCAACGAGCTGGATGTCCAATCTCTTGAAAACGAGCAGTAGCAGTGGGCATCACCAGCAGCACCAAGGACACGGAGCAACACCGGCCCTGGCATCAGTATTTAGCGTCAGCGCTGACGCTTCACCTTCCCCACCCTCCTCCCTGAATCCTCCATCGAAAACGTCACCACCAACAGCAGCATCAACAGCTTCAGCAATCTACAGACGAAACTCATCCTCTCCCCCAACCCACCGCCATCTAAGCCAGCATCCAGAGCCACATGTATCTCATACACTACCTAGACCATCCACCTCCTCGTTGGCAGGTGGTATCATCAAACATACGGCTTCCCCATTCGCAACTCACGCTTATATCCCACCAAGCGGAGCTCCTGGATTCAGAGGAGATTCATATGATTGGGATAAAGGATTTTCGAACGAGTTGGAGAGGGAGATAGTACGAGGCCGAGCGAATGGTAGAGGAAATGGGAAAAACGTGGATAACCCGCGGAAGATACTCGAATCGCAGACCCAAGGACGTATACAGGCAGATATCGGGGTAAGTACTGGTATAGGTGCATTCATGGAGAAGAAAAGTGGAAATTTAGATTTGAAAGGGAGGAAGGCGGCTACCACACCTGTACTTTCTCAAAACTTGGCGATTTTGGTATGAAATACCCCCCTTTTTTTTGTTTGATGAATTCATTCCCTCAATTCCGTTCTTTTTTGAATGTCTAGTTACGCCCGCATCTTCCAGCTCTCTGTCGTCTTCCTCGATCTTGGACGCTAGTTTATTCACTTGACCAACATGGAATATCGTTGAACACATTATACACGCGATGCGAAGAAGCTTTATCGCCTTCCCGAGCTGTATATCCTAGTAAAAATGAAGGAGTAGGATTGGGTACAAGAGGCGTTTTATTAATCATAAAAGACGCTGGCGCGGCAGGTGAAGAAGAAGACGAGGGAACATTTGGAGCTTGGATCGCTGATGGAGAAGGATTAAGTATGGGGAAGAAGGGTGGGAAAGGATATTTCGGTGGCGGTGAATCGTAAGTCTTTCTTTCTCACTGTGTGATGATTGGTGGTAATCTTATTTTCGGATCCAAGGTTCTTATGGAAGTTCACACAAGGAACATTGAAAGTGTACAAGACGACTGGGAAAAACAATTATGTGGCGCTTTGCGAGCCGGGTTATATTTCTTTTGGAGGAGGGTGAGAGGTTTTTCTTCTTTCTCTCTCCGTTTTCTATCTTACTGAAATTGGTGCAATCCCCAAAGTGATGGGCACTATGGTCTTTACCTCGATGATACATTATACGACGGTTCCTCGGCTCCATGCCCAACATTTGATAACGAGCCTCTATGTTCGCCTGGTCCAAAAAAGGCTGGAACTTCAACAGTCGAATTTGAGTGCGTAGGATTAGAAGTTTGGGGTATGGGACCTTGAAAGTTGAAACCTCTTTGTGGTTTATTCCTACTACGTGATTCTTTTAATACTAAATATAGCAGAATAAGGAGGAACCTCAGTTCGCGCAGAATTCAGTTAGTGTATATATGTGGTTAAAAGCTGTAAACGGATATTTTTTAAAAGATTGACATTGTTACTTACCCTTATGCAATGACGAACAGCAATCATTGACCATGTCGGAAAGCAGATCGAATATTCAACGAATGACAAGATGTGCTAGGTGAGCGGTCAACAATAAAATGAGATGCGAAAGCTATGCATATATGTAAGATAAATAATGCAATGCAATGTATATAAGTTAAACTAGATTCCGTATCGCCCATCAGGCTTTCAGGCAGCACACGGTAGCAGCAGTACTTCAAGGACAACCTTGCGCCGGGAACCCATCCAGTCTGTTTCCCATTCTCCCATTCAGTCTTTGGCGGTAAGCATCCATAAAGCGGATATATCTTTCTTTAGAACCTTCGGGTCGATCAACAGAGTCAGATGAGAGAGAGCGCGACGCGACATACTATGCGTATCTAAAATTCAAGCACTTTGTCATTTGATTGCGTAAGCTTAATGGCGTACGAACTCCTACCTTATGCGGTCAGGGCACCTTGTTGTGATGTGTGATTAACCGGATTTTCGTCTGCGTAGGCAGGTAGGTCTGTCGTCGTAGCCTGCTCTGCATCGTGTGCCACGGGTGGACCCGTTGGAGTAAGGTAGGTGTGGGTCGACGATAGGTTTGGTGGGTCGAACATTCAAGTTGACAACATGGGCGTTTCCGAGACCTGAGGTCACAGCTTGCCTGCGGGTGATGTTTCGACTTCAATCGGATTTTCTGGTGCTTAATACATAGGTTAAGTAGTGTAGCTGAGTGTTTAAAAATGTCTGTTAGCTTCCCCGAAGGTACTAGTCCCTTGAGCCACGAAGAGGCCAGACGCCGGACTATCATGTTGATGGTCCTTGTTCAAGGGGAGGCAGCGCATTGTTGGAACTGGGCTGAGTCTTGTTGCGCGCGGAGGTGGCTATCCTGGACAGTAAAGGATAGGTAGATGCTTGGGTTGACTAAGTCAGACGTTGCCATTGGAGAAAGATCATTGTCACCCACCAGTCTCCTAACAAACTTGGGGCAGAGCGGATGCAGGCAGGTAGTTAGCGAGCAAGACCTGAAGCGTTGTCAAACTAAACTCAGGTGGTCTCTCCCCTTTGATAAGGTTGATTGGACTTACGTCTTTATCCCATGCCATTGAAGTGGATGCGCCTGCATTCTTCGTCTGAGTCCATGACGCAGAACCAGCAACTGAGTCTGCGCAATACAAGGTGAAAATAGATTCAAAATCATGTTGTAGGTAAATATTCACCTGGTTGTTCGACACGTGGAGGGGGAGCTACTTTATTGGCTGGAAGAGGCCGACACAACTGCTTGTTGGTTTTGTCTCCAACTGGAAGGGGGCGCCAATGACTTTGTGGGTATGGTTGTTTGAAACGACTAATATAATATGTAGATGTGGATTTCAGTACATATTCCCCGACCCCAACGAGTGGTTAGAACTGGGGTTTGAGATCTGAGCACTTACCCTGTTCCTGCAGACCGATTATTGAGCTGGGTCGACTGGACAAAAATGTTTTTCCAGCCTTTTGTTTCGGAAAAACAAAATTTGAGAGGCAATTAAATAAACCAAAGTATTTCAATCACGAACCATTTTTCTCAGCCTCACGTCCCATGGAATAGAAACCATAAAACACTTGAGTTACACGCTTTTTCTCCTCGGCGCCAGGCTCCGTTAACATTTCTGACCATCGATGTTCTCTAAGGAAACGTTCATGATTGTTGAACTCTGTTGAATGTGCGACTTGACGGCCAGCAGTAATTTGCGCTGTATATCTGAGGATATCATTTTGAACCTGAATTCCTTGCGATATTGCGCTTCTTGAAAAACCCGGTCCCTAAATTTCATGGTAAGGAAATAGAATTTCAGGGAATAACTGTGCTTAATCCACGTACCAATTCTTCCCTCAGAGTATCTAGAACGTCGTTCATATCTCCATGTTGGAAAAAGAGGACAAGTCGGCGGCTAGCAGTCACGGGTGGGCCTTTGGGAAACCAAATGTATGGAGAAAAATATTTCTCAGTCTTTGGAAGGTCTTGACGGACTACAATTGTCGTATACTAAAGTATTCAGGTGAGCAGAATTCAATGACAGCAACAATTTGGAGTGCTTACTAAAGTGATGTGAGACGGCGGGACACGAAAGGATTTAAGGCTATTTAATTTCATTTCTTTCTCTCTTCGATAATTCTGGTGGACCGAAACCCGCATTTTCAGATGAAGCTGTGTCAGGGAACGGAAAAAAATGAATCACGGGTAGGAAAGTAGGTATTGTAGGCGCTCACAATGTGGACGCGGGGTATTTGTTGACAAAAGATAAAAAAGATGGTAAATGTGTGGCAGTTGGAAGGAGGAAATGAGGACAGAGAGGCCTTAAATAACAGCACGCCCTGCGCAAAACGTGACAAGAATGGGGACGCCTTTATGGAAGGTGGCCCATTTTCCCTATGTCTTCTAAAGTTCTTGAAGCCAAATCATCGGTTATATTTCACTAAACTCGGCCTTTTTGGTCACGCCCTATACGCCTCTCCTGTAGTTGCATTTTTTGGAGTCCAAAAAAGATCAAAGTCAACCATTGGCAGATCATCTGTCAGCCACATTTAGCATTAGCCACCGAGGGTTTTGTATTTGGTTATGAATTTTCCCCACCTATGTCTCTAAATGTCACGCAATCGCTTTTTTTTCCAAGGCAAATGAAAGCTGCTCATGATACTTGAAGGCATCGAAAGGGGTACGATCGTCTCTGGGACGATTAAGTATTATTGGTGGATTGATGCAGAGTAACGCAGTAAATTATCGTTGAATGCGACCCCGGCGGCCAATCCTACGGTTTCACGTATAACCTCAAAAAATAATCATCTTAACCTCAAAAGCTCACTCGTTATTCCGAACCAATACCATTGAATGTGAGGGCATATGGATTTGGCTGGAGACGCATCAGGAAATTCAGGGTTTCAGGGTCGAAACAGGGTACTATGGAAAACTGTCAAACACTTGTATTATGGAACAGCAAAGCTGACTTAGCTGAGATGACGACTCGGACCTGCGGTCATTGAACAACAATACACCTTTCTTACCATCACACCGTTAATCAAGGATCATGCGGACGTCCCTACTAGGAGACAGTTATTGCTTTCGTTGCAGCTGGCGCAAGTCGCGAGTGATGATGGGTCGGATATTGCCTTTTGGGAACACGATGCTTATCATTATTTAATAATAATATTATGTCATGACAGCGCTACAGCACGATGAACCCTTGCCGTGTCGGCCTGCGTCCTATGTGCAGTATGATTCTTCTCATCTTTGATGACTAGTGCTCCCGATTCCACATTATCCATCCCAAATAGCGTGGTTGGTCTCAGTGGATGTCCCAAGCTCATGCATTTGACGGATTGGCGTCACCAAGAAGTATGAGAAGGATACAATTTATTTTCAATCCAATAGTCTCCCACGTCGGAAAGTAGATCGGAGTGGAATATTCAACGAATGATAAGATGTGATTACTAAGCTCTAGGTGCATCTAACAGTAAAATGAGACACATAAATATGTAGCACATGGTGGCAGCAGTACTTCGAGGAGAAGCCTATACGGGAAGGCATCCGGTCTGTTTCTGATTCAGCCCTTTGCGGCAACCATCCATAAAGCAGATAGTCTTTCAAAAAAAAACCTTCGGATCTTCGAACAGAGTCAGGTGAGAGGGAGCGCGACACGTCTTACCGTGACATATTATGCATATCTGAAATTCAAGCACTTTGTCATAAGCTTTCTAAACCCGATACATCTCGAAGCAATTATGACGGTCAATACCCTATCGTTCCGGCCGTAGCTACGACCATCCCGAGATCGACTCATTGTTCAGGTCTGATATGAATATGTTGTTCTTTTCTCCTCTCGCCGATGTCCTTATTCTACAAATATATAATAATGCGCAGTAGTATGACACCGCTATTCTCATTTAACTATATCTTGTTAATTCCAATTGAGAATAGGGGTGTGAACTTCAGTGAATTCTTCAGCGATGTACTCTTGTTAAATGTAGTTCCGAGTCATAATAATAGCATTGATGGATCGCAGGCCTTCGTTCAAGTGATGCACAGAAGGTGGTGTCATTCGACAAGCGCCCAAAGCAGTTCAAATATAAGGATGGTACAAACAACGATCAAGGGTGATACAATGATTTAGAACATTTTTTTTCAATAATAGTCGATAAGGTTATTGGCCGTTTAAGATGTTGAACGCACGACATAACAAGAAACAAAAATAAGATAATATTTGAAAGACTGTCATTCATGACTCGATTTTCGATCCGTTCCTTCACTCGTCTCTGGTCCCTTATCTTCAGCCCATGACCCCCCCTGCACCATAACGACCGTTTTCACCTCCTTTCGGCGCATATGATTGCTTCTCTCCCTCCACTCCGATACTCGTCTGTTTTACGGCTCCATTCTCCCTGATTCCTGAAGGTGCCTCGTATGGTTTTTGAACGAGGTCCGACCTGGGATCAACTCGAGGGATTTTCTGATCGCTTGGGGGGTGTGCGATCGACTGCTTTAGAGTAGGAGTCCGGCGTGTGGTGATTGTGGTTTTGACGGATACCAGTTAGGGCTTGCGTAGAACTTTGATAGGATACCGTACATTTTGAGGGCAGCGGAGAAGGGTAGCTAGTTGTGCATGAATACACGAGAACATGGTAGCTTTGAATCAAGCCTTGACATGGGCACATGACGTGAAACACGTCAGACTTCTATAGTGAAGACTCCTTACCATTCGTCGCTCAGACTCATCACCCATGTACGGTCACAAACGAAGCTTCTAATATAAGTAGTCAATGACATCGCTATTGTATGACTGCAAGCCAAATACCGGTCGGGTTGTGCGTAAGGTTCTTTCGTGGCATCCCCAGTAGGTAGCGCATTTGAAGCTTGCTCAATGTAGGCACGCTTCGCAATCCTCGCTATAGTTTGTTTCCTGTGTCCGCTGGGTGCAAGTACGAGGAGTGCCTGTGATATCATGGTCAACCACTGTCATCAGTTCCATAAACGTGTAACATAACGACTCACTTACAATTCACGAAATTGTTATTACCAATATGTGAGTCTGATGTGGTCCCCTCAGGACTTCCAGAGGGACGGGAAAAAGGATGCCCACATATTGAACAATATGAAGCGTGATGTATGTAGGCAGTGCCCGTCTGGTAAGCCTATAGGTGAGTTTGATGCGCCCCCGAGGCCTTGAATGTGTACTGTCGAGGTATCCAAGTTCGCATCATGAGGTGGACGATTTGATGGACTCTGATATTTGCGCCTGGCCTTGAGACTCGCTCGCGGAGATTGAGGAGCATAATCTTCTTCCTCTTCCGTAGATTTGTCTTCCGTCTCCTGGATATTCGTTCAAGGGTCAAAATTAGCATAAGTTAGGAGCGCGATGGAGATTCGAAAACGAACAAGCCAGATTTTCAACCTGAGGCTGAGAGGATATCACAGGTGCGTATGAGAGGAAGACAAGACATGCGGTGAGAGCAGTGATCACTGGATACTTCATGATAATCAGAGACGAGAGTTGGAGGGCAATCCGACTCCTTCCTTAAGCCCCAAATCGTCTTTCAATCCTATTTGGGCATCAAGCTTTTACTCTGCCTTCATTCACATTCAATTGAGCCTTGCAGTCTGAGTAGTGTGCCCATCCATGTTCCGGGGTGATAGGCTTGAGAAATTCTCCCCATCGACTCGCGAAAACGGACGACTCACGAAATTTATATAATAATGTGCGCTTGCAAGTTCAAGATCGTGAGAGCACCTGGCTTCGACGATTATTTGAAAATTAAAATTGCATTGTTACAAGAGGCGCGAACCAATCATTATCACAACAACGCCTTGCCTACACAAACATATGGTAAACAACGATTTCTTCATTCTAAGGAACCTACGCCTTCGCCTATATCTTCTTTTTGCTCAACTAAGACGTGTGAATCTCCGAACATACTCTTTTTTTTGGTTATAAGAATACGGCTTAATGATAGGGCTCTGGGGCAGGGCCTGCATCCCTGTTTTTGCGATATCCTCGCCCACAAGAACAACGGTTTTAAGTCCATACGCAGGCCGTTTGGGAGTTGAATTCATTTTTCTGGGATGAAGTAGATGATATCCAGGGCATTTTACAAGGCATGTGAAATTCACAAGCCATTAGTTCAGCTTGCTGGTACATCACCAGGTCTCTTTCAACTCCAGTCGCATCATATCTTTTCGTATCATTAATCGTTGCTCCCTTCACGAACTTTTCGGGCACCTTTTTATTGAGTTCCTTGCTCTCTTCCCTTCTTGATACAATTCTTACACCTCTTCCTTTTTTTACTCCTTCTTTCACCTGTCTGATATCATTCTGTGATCTACCATTTTTGTTTTATCTTATAGATCTGGCCTGAACCAACCAGATCTGACGACGAGGACCTATCTATGGGGTGACTAAATGGGTCAAAAGCATAAAAGTCACATGAACGATGGCCATCAGTTTTTGTTCTGATTTCCAGATTCTGGTTTCAACTCAACGTCTATACATCTCTCTAGCCACACGATACACTGAAGGTCGACTTGTGCTCCGAAGCACTCACCCACTATGTGCTTCTTAGGTATTGACCATACGCCTCCCTTCTCTAGCATGGCAACTTGCGCACGCTTGGCGACATCGTCAAATTGTGTTCTTGATACCTCTGCGCTGGGATTTTTTTACCTTTCCGTGCTTGTATGGTGACTTCCTTCCTTACCCAGCTCCATTTGACTTACTGACCTTTCCCTTTCAGGAAACTCAACCCTAGTCATTTTAATCCAAACCTATTCACTGTCTCCCGCAAGTACGCTCAGGTCATCTACGATCAGACTGGGTTATATTATTCTCGACGAACTACTTGCCTATCAATTTGCTTTACCTGTCGGCTGGATCCAGACGCAGGACGCCTTATTCACTACACACAGGCTCCGGTTTCACAAATACTCCCTGTATTGTACTCGTCTGTTCTGGTATTCTGACTGGTCGATGGTGTTCTGTATATAATCCCTTTTGTCAGATCGAGAACGTTCGTTGGCTACCAAGGCTTCTTGTGGCGTCACTCAGTTTTTTCCCGTGACGTGTTAGCTTATCCAATCTATTCCATAACCTACAACATCACCTCACTATATCTACCTTGGCGATGACGCTGACCACTACCTACAGGACCGCCCTACCACAACCTTGCCGTCTCTGATGATGGTTTTGATTTGAATGTCTCCGATTGACAGCACATCGTTAGAGACAAAGCCCTCCATAGATTGAGTTATGTCTATCTTTTACATCCAAAGCATAATATTATGCCGTTTTAGCATTTTGCCTACAAGTTGTGTGAGCTCAGAACAATAATAAGTTATATCCAGCAATGAATTAGTTCCAACAATAAGATATCTTCAATGAATGTGATATGATTGTGAATAGAGAAGGGTAGATTCCATGCAGACCGGCTATACCATCAAACCAATCCAGCAGTTTCGCAATGTTATGTGGGACGCTTGTTATCCATGGCGACCCCACATGAAGAGGAGTATAAACTGTCGCATGTACGAAATAGGTTTTCCTCCGTCTCGAAAATCTCTGGGAGAACAACCTCCCTTGTCCTGAATAAAGATGTCGGGAATTTCCTTGGCTGGGTGCCAAGATCTTGACGTCGCATGGTGATTTCGCCGCGTTTATTGGCCAATGACTACACCGTATTTCTGCCGCACTACGTCTGATAAATCAGGCCCAAACGGGGAGGAATGCCATAGACCTGCTACGGAATCATCAATATCAGTTGAACTGGAAAACAAAAATTGAATTACCTGATGACCCTTAAATAAAATTCCTTTCATGAGTAACAGCTAAGTTTGTGGAATAAGCCTCTCAGCACATATACCCAGCTAATCACAAGTATGCTACTCCTGGCAACTTTATAACCAGTACTACGAAGTATCAAGGATATGGTATATAACTAACAGGGAAATTGGGCAGGAGAAGAAATACACCTTGGTGAGAGTTTGGTGAAAGATACTACGAAAGGACAAAAGATAAGAAAGAGGACGTCTGTTAGAATAACAATAAAGTTGAAGAACTTTACAATCTACCAGAAAACAAGGGGGTAGACCGTAGACAAATCCACCCAAAAGCAGGCAATGACGACGGCGACGACGACCGAATTTGATAAAACCTTTCAAACAAGGTGGTTAGTTTCAGAGCCAATAATCGGTAATCCAAGGGGAGATAGTAACTTGTCAAGGCCTGGGATGGAATAGTAGTTTGAGTCTGTAAATAACTGGACTGACCGGTGTTCGATGGTGAGGCATTTGCCATCCTACGGTTTCTAAGAAACTAGGTCCCTAAATTTTATGGTAAGGAAATAGAGCCGTAGGGAAAAATTGTGTTTAATCCACATACTAATTTTTTCGCCAAAGAATACAGGCGGAAAAAGTACCACTTGACGGCCAGCAGTCAGCGCCAGCGTTCCAGCATAATTCCATCCAACTCTTGTTCTCTGAACCAATCAGATCTTACGACGAGGACCTATCTATGGGGGTGACTAAATGGGTCAAAAGCATAAAAATCACATGAACGATGGCCGTCAGTTTTTGTTCTGATTTCCAGATTCTGATTTTAACTCAACGTCTATACATCTCCCTAGCCACACGATACACTGAAGGTCGACTTGTGCTTCAAAACACTCACCAACCATGCTTGTTAGGTATTGACTATACGCCTTTCTCCTCTAGTATGGCAACTTGCGCACGCTTAGCGATCGTCAAATTGTGTTCTTGATACCTCTGGGCTGGGGTTTTGCGTTTCCGTGCTTGTATGGTGACTTCCTTCCTTACCCAGCTCCATTTGACTGACTGACCTTTCCCTTTCAAGAACTCAACCCTAGTCATTTTAACCCAAACCTATTCACTGTCTCTCGCAAGTACGCTCAGGTCACCTACGATCAGACTGGGTTATATTATTCTCCGAGTCGACGAACTACTTGCCTATCAAATCGCTTTACTTGTTGGCTGGATCCAGACGCGGGACGCCCCACTCACTACATACAGGCTCTGGTTTCACAAATACCCCCGCTCTCTGTATTGTACTTGTCCCGTGTTCTGGTATTCTGACTGGTCGACGGTGTTCTGTGTATAATCCCTTTTGTCAGATCGAGAACGTTCGTTGGCTACCAAGTCTTCTTGCGGCGTCACTCAGTGTTTTCCCGTGACGTGTTGGCTTATCCAATCTATTCCATACCTACAACATCACCTCACTATATCTACCTTGGCGATGACGCTGACCACTACCTACAGGACCGCCCTATCACAACCTTGCCATCTCTGATGATGATTTTGATTCGAATGTCTCCAATTGACAGCACATCGTTAGAGACAAAGCCCCACTAGACAATACCGTACTTATGTATAATACCGTTGCAATACAACGACATGATTTATATATATCATCCAGCATTCGTATCTTATCAATAACACCGCCCTTCCCTGTCCTGCCTAATTCACCAGCCACCTTTCGTTATCCATCCGTTATCAACTAGTCTTGTTATCCAAGTGCTGTTCCGTTGTCAATCCGCCTTCCCCGTCCTGCTTAATCCACCAGCCGCCTTTCGTTATCCATCCGTTATCCATCCCCCATTTCCTATCCCCGTTGTTCATGGGATAACAAGTACTTGTACCTGTTGTTTTCATCGCTTACCTACTTGTAACAAACGTTTACCTATTACCCACTTACCTACTATCGTTGTTCGCTCTCGTTTGTGCGTCCCTCTATCTCTTACTTATTACTTCTACCCACCTTTATCGACAACCACCTACCTATTTGTGTTTCATGTACCTATTGCTGCTGCTTATTCCCACCGTCAGTACTTATTGCTGTTATCCACAGCCCCCTACCTATTAGTACCTCGCTTAACTATTCAGTTAACAGCTGTGGTCTGCCACTTTCCTATTAGTGTCTCGCTTAACTATTCGCCTTATCCACTGCCGCCTGCCTATTAGAACCTTTCTTACCTATTAACCTTATCCACTGCCCGCCTATCTATTGGTACCTCGCATAACTATTCCCCTTATCCACTTACGCCGCTACCTATTCTTTCCACCGACTGCCAAATCCTTTAGACACGACCGTCTTCATATTATCGGACAGTTACCTATTACCGTACCGCCATCTGTCTACTGTCCTGTCTGTTGTTGGTTACTTATTGCTCCGTCGACTACCTAATCTCACTCCACTAACTTATTGCTTGTCGTTTATCTATTACTCCGCCTACTTATATACTACTGCCTACCTATTACCGTTATTATCCTTTTCCTACCTGTTCACGTCATTCTGTCGTCCACCTATTTTTCAGCCACTTACCTATTGTTTGTCTACTAATTGTCGTCGCTGCATACTTATTTTTTCCACACCTACCTATTATACTTACACAGCTGCCTACTTATCAACTCTGCCATACTTATTGTCGTCGTCGTCGCATACTTATTTACTATTGCTTATTTATGCCTACCTATTACCCTTATCCGCTCCTGCCTACTTATTAACTCTACCATCCACCTATTCTCATACTTACATATTATTAACCTCACCGTCCGCGTACTTGTTGTCCTTATCCTTTACCCCCTACCTATTGCCTGCCTATTGCTTTCCGCCACCTCATCAGGTTAACCTGACGACTGGTCTGAGCACAGCAAACATTGTTCCATTCTACTAACGCAACGGTGGACGCGCGCGCCGAAAACCCAACGGCCGCGGCCAAAACCGGCTCAGAACATATAGATTAGGATTAGATCACAGATTAGATTATAGATAATAATAGAACTCTACGGGCAAACGTGATGGTGTCGCCGACCACCTAATTCGTCTTTACTAATTGTCGTCGCTGTATACTTATTTTTTCCGCACCTACCTATTACACTTACACAGCTGCCTACTTATCAACTCTGCCATACTTATTGTCGTCGTCGTCGTCTACTTATTTACTACTGCTTATTTATGCCTACCTATTACCGGGTACCCTTATCCGCTCCTGCCTACTTATTAACTCTACCATCCACCTATTCTCATACTTACATATTATTAACCTCACCGTCCGC
>MU130492.1:208454-225158 GCA_015039465.1 Phlegmacium glaucopus | reverse complement strand
GCAACAACGGCTGAACAAGAAGCTAGCCTTTCCCCGGATCCACGGCTACCCTGTTAAAGGACCTACCAGAGCAACAAACATACAGCGACCGTAGGTCCATATGAAACAGAGGGCCAAACATAAGGCCACGGCTTCAGGAAAAGACTAATATTATAGAACGGTACAGCAGAAATCTGAACTGGTCACGACGAAAGCGAAGTAGATCCCACAAGGCGTAAGCAAGGCACTTAAGTAATTGCCTGAGGTAAGCCCTAAGGCCAACCAAACCAAGTTTTGGGTAAGCCCCCTAAGCAGGCCTCAGATCCTCCTTTCCACCCACGACCTGTCAAGCCGGGTTAACCAAACAACGACCAAACATTTCTCAGTCACTAGGACAAGGTTAACCTTCCTCAAACCGGGTTAACCAAACAGCGACCAAACATTTCTCAGCCTCTATGACAAGGTCAAGGACTAAATGAGTAAGGCAGACCGGTAGAGGAACGCCTACTATCCGCCATCACCGACGATTGAACTAAGGCTCCTAGGCCATCTCGAGTGCTCACTTAAGGCGATACTTGACACCAGGAGACAGACTATGGTGAGAGGCCCCATCAGGTACTACAAAGGTCTGTACAACCTATATTTCCGCTCGCCAAGGCCTACGCCTCCACCATCATTCCCAACCCCGTTTTACTCGAGCAAACCACTGGCTTAGTTGATGATGGTAATGGCTCAGCATAGGACTTCTGAGACCTTCAAGGTGATACTTCAGGTGTGACTAACACAGGGTACCTCGAAAGCCTTAACCCTCCCCTACCTCAAGTGGCTGACCTACCGCAGAAACTCGGAATCAGGCTTCTGTGTCCAGTGTCCAACTCCGTATAAAAGGTTATATAGACCTGTAGACACCGGTGGTTATCAAAACCCTATGCTCAAACTCCCAGAAGGTAGAAGGCCCTACGGGTCGTTAATCCCACAGTACCGTCTCCCTATGTTAGGCAGAAGCGTTCAGTTTGTACAGGCCTTGCATCTAAAAAGAACCTTCCTCTCCTACAGCAACAGTACTCTGGTAAGGCGGTTAGCCTGTCTAGCACATACTCACCAAAAGTTGAGGAAATGGTGAAATCGATACCGGAGAAGAAAATGTGGAAGGGGTCACGGGAAGGCCTACAGAAAGTTCTGCAGAGCAAGAATAGGATACTGAAGGTCAGGAAGATTCCGGGCTTAGCGTTTTTTCGGACCTCAATCCTCACACTACAACAGTAACAGTGGTCAAGGCCAAGGCACTAGGTGAACAGACCTGTTCCGCAGGCCAAAAGGGTACGAAAACGGACCAGACACCACGTACTCCTTTAGTTTGGCCCGATCCTTGTTACTGGTTGCCCGAACAGCGGCTAACTCGAAAAACCGACAGTACTTCATAAGGTTCAAGAACACTAGTCAGGTCTAGAGTGTGAACACAAGGCGAGGAAGCTTCTTCACAGAGGTGAGAAGATCCCGAGCCTACTAGCGATCGTAGAGAAACAGTACCTAGAGCATCAAGGCAAGCTGGCCTCTGTGCCTAAATCTGTCCCTTACCGACTCCAACTTCCCTTGTCCATGAAACGACTCCATCCGGTCTTCAACGTAGTCAAACTAACTCCAGCCCTGATAGACCCGATCCCTGGAAGACGCATTCTGACTCCCCCACTTCCAGAAATCATTGATGGAGAAGAGGAGTGGGTCGTCGAGGAAATCCTCGACAGCAGAGTTATAAACAGGAGATTCCGATACCTCGTGAAGTGGCAAGACTTCGGAATCGAACATAACACCTGGGAGCCTCGGGAAAACATACATGCCCCCGAATTAGTTGCGGAATTCCACAAGAAGTACCCCGGAGCTCCTAAGCACATCAGGATGGCCAAATTCGAACAGTTTCCTTTCGTGCCGGGACGTCACCTACCGGAGGGGGGGATGGATGTTAGGGGACACCCGACTTTAACCCAAACCTCAACTCTAGAATCATACACCCCACCTTTCCGACGACCTCCGACCTTCCATCCAACTCTGCTTCCGTCACTGGTTGACTCCGGAATCCCGTAAGGGATCCCCATCCTTTCCTCTTTGGATCCCCTGCTAGGTAAGTCACTTGTAGAGATCTTTTCTGAAATATTATTAACTTTGGATCCCCTGCTAGCTTGACTAAGTCAGCGTCGCAGTTGCCCTAACACAGATTGTCTTTAGAGGCTAAGCTAAGGCTCGTAATCGCGTCGAGCAGCGCTGCTGGATAGCGTAGCAGGCTAGTTGCTTGTTATTACTTGTATCTAAGTAGCTAAGGTATCTACATAGTCACATGATATCCAAGTATCTAATCTAATCTATCTAATTATCTATCTAATTATCTCTATGTAGCCAGATTGCACTGCCACACCGTTATGCGACTGCGGAAGAAAACATCCAGCTTCTTGTCTTTAGCTTTTAAAGTAAGTTTAGCTTTTGCACAATGTAGACACAGGAAGTCTTTGTAGCATAGCCCATTGAGAACCTGATCACAGATTGTTTCAGGACTGTCATCCTGCGGATGTTTCCCTTCTCTGAGTTGTCAAAGCAACTCTTTGACCTCCTTTCGAGCTGCTGATTCATCCGGCTCAGCTTGCAGATTCTCTTGCAGGTAGGAAGACCCTTCCAGTTGCTCAGAAGCACTGGAAGCCTATCTATTCTTGGTGAGATATTTTAGTAAAGTAGCTTCGTTGAACTCACTTGTTGTTTGTTAGGGAACAGCCGCTTCAAAGATCCTTCAACTTCATCATCCTCTCCATCTGAGAGGTCATCATCTTCATCAATTTCGATGATTTCTGCACCAGCTTCCTTCTCTTGTGTGACAGGTTCCATTTCTTTCTTTGCAAACCATGAACTAATAAACTTTTGCCCAGTGGAAGCTAGTTGTCGATGCTTGTGTGCATGATGCCGTATGTGTTAGGGCAACTGCGACGCTGACTTAGTCAAGCTAGCAGGGGATCCAAAGTTAATAATATTTCAGAAAAGATATCTACAAGTGACTTACCTAGCAGGGGATCCAAAGAGGAAAGGATGGGGATCCCTGCTAGGCTGGGGGTGTTTAAGTACTAATATGGACATAATGGAGATATAAAATAAATAAAGGAATGATATGATAATAATTAATTAATTAAATAAGAAGTGGTGTGATGTGAAAAATAGAAATAAAAGATGGAGTGAAACGGAGGATCGGAGTCGGAGCGGAATTACGGGGTTCCGGAGTAAAGCGGTGACGGAAGCGGAGTTGGATGGAAGGTCGGAGGTCGTCGGAAAGGCGGGGTGTATGATTGTGAGGTTGAGGTTTGGGTTGAAGTTGGGTGTCCCCTAACAGTATGGTACGAGCTGAATTGCCAGTGTAGTGCTGCTTGTACTTTGGCTTTTCGCCTGCAGCCTCTCATTCTGCTTTGACAGCCATTGCTTGTGCTTCGACAAGAATAGAATTGAAATGATTTAATGCTGCTTTATTTTTGAGTTCATTGAGCTCATCCTCTGCAGCCTCTTCATCTTCACTGTCATAGTCTGACTCGTCTTTGGTGTCATCCTCTTTATCCACAAAGAAAAAACTGTGCTCGAGGAGGTCCTCGTCTTCTGGCACAAAATATTGGTCTTCGTCTTCAGAGACATCCTCCATAGATGCTTTTGGGTGGCTACCTGGCTTTTCAAGGTTGGTAATTCGAGATCCAGCTGCCTTTGTCTGTCGGCTCATTCTTGGATACGTGTTTGACACGTTTTTAGACGAGATTTTCGACTTTTTTCGTGGCTGAGAGGCTTCTCCTGTGTGGTGCATAAGTCACATGATTGTATTATATAAGCGGCAAAATGTGCCCATCCGAAATTTCTTTTTTTTTCCTCCCAATGTCAATCACGATTTTAGAACATTTTGAAGCTTTTTGGAAGATTTTTTTTTGGGGGGATATATCTAAGGTACTAGGCAGAAATTTTGAGAATAAAAACCTGAGGATTGTAGGTGTACATCTTCTCTATAGTCCTCAGGCAACGAATTGCCCTAAAGGTTGATGTTGTGCCAGTTATTGAGCTCGTCGTTGACCGTGTTTTTGGATTACATAAGCTGGCTGGTTCTTCGTGGCCCCTACCTTATTTTTCTAGATTCAACTTTCAATCATTCCGTTGTGCAATGTTGACAATAATAACAATAACAAAATGCATCAATAATTGTTACCTTGATGTAAACCATCATGCATAATGATGGCGGAGAAATTGAAAAAGTAAGTCAAAGACGATTTTTACATTGGAATTGACAGTTCATCCCTAGTTAACGTGGAAATGTTACATGCACAAGGTTTCTAAAACGTTATTTACCGAGAGAAAACGCAGACTTGATCATTTCAGCCCGCTTGATATCTCGTACTTTCACATCACAAACAAAGGGCTTGGGTAAAAGCTCTAGTCCAGGCTAGAAGAAGGAAGAGGGTCAAAAAAAGTTATTTAGCAAATTACAAACTTTGTCTGGAAAATCACACACGACCCAAGATAAGATCAACTCTGATCCACCACTTCTGCTCCTTGTCTCTTCCCTCTTCCACGGCTCAATGACGACCCTCTAGATCGCTTGTATGGCAAAGTTCGACACCGCTGTTGCTCTCTTTCAAGGTAAAAATGACTTCAAAGGTTCGTTGGAAAGTGGAAAGTATTAATTACTGTATCCACAGACTATACGACGATGACAGCTTAACCAGTGAGGACGAGACTCTTCACCGCCATGGCTACCTATGACAGATGTGGCACGTGCATGGATGTGTGAGGAGGGATTCTCCCTACCTCGAATTATTACTATTTTCATAATTTCAAATTCATTATATCACATACGGAATTTCGCACCGCGTTACATTTTCCAAATTCGTACGTTTCCTATTTTATCAATTTCAAATTCATTCCCCTTTTGGAAATTACTCCGAAATTACACAGTCCATTCTTACATACAAATTTGTTACCTCTCCGTTTTTATTCTCGGATCTTAGATTCCCATATATCCATTTTCAAAACACAGTACTACAAACTAAAGGTATAAAAAGCTGTAGTTATATTGTAGTATAAAAACATAAAAAAAAACAAATAACATAACAACAGAACAACTGAGGCACTCAAAAAACAACATGAAAACTAAGAAATTCCATAACCAAGTACTAAAATAATAAACAAATCAACAAATCGGAACACTAAAGTTGACAGAGTCAACTCCCCCTATACTCGCACACACACGGAAACTATTCCTCACAGATGCCTCAACGATGTTCTGGAAGGTTTGAGCCGGATAGCGGGTTCTATGACACAAGGTGAGTACTAGGTTTTTCTGCTATCTAAATTGTTCTTACCTTTCTTTCTTCGTCACCACAGCCTCAAATCGTAACTGACACCCATACGACACCTCCACATTCGATTAGTCGCCCAATTTCGCGATGACCCAGCCGCCCCATGTTCAACCGTCCCAGGAGGCATTCTTCGTATTACTAGCGACAAGAGAGCAGGGGAATCCTAGCAACGACGCATGTAAATTTCTACACATTCTCAAGTGTTGCTATACATCCTTACAATGTCTATCGTGCAGTCTTTCAAAGACAGCCAATGTCTTTGCGAGACCATGGTTCTTACCTGGCAAAGACGCAGTGTCTTTAAGTCTTGGATATCTCCATGTCTTCACAGAGACTTCAAAGAAACCCCAAGACATCCAGACGTTTTCCTGATGTCCAGATCAGAGTTGCGAGATGTGATTATCATATTTAGAAACACTACTCAACAAGATAAGGCTAACAACGCACCAGAAATATTTTTAATGCGTTGAGAGACTCTGAAACCCTTTGATCGGTTCGATATTGGTCATAATGGTTGTACTTTTGCATATGTAGCCTCAAGTCGGCCCCAAGTTCAAAATAATAAAGATATCAGGGGGTTATAATAGGATCCATGATCATGTCATAAAATATAACTTAATAATCAAAGTATTGTTTAAATTGGTTGATACATGTATAATTAGAGCCATCCCAAGATCTGCAATCCTTCTACAGCCGTGATGCGAGCTACATCGTCAATGTCCAACAACAGTGCATGAAGAGTGTCACGTATTTCAGACTTATGTGCCAAAAGCCGCGGCCTGGGCCGGGCCAGGCCAAAGCCAGGCCGTGAGTGGCGGCTTTGGCTCGGCCCAGGATTTCGGCAGGCCAAAGCCGCCTCAGGCCAAGCCAAAACCACGGCTTTTGGGCCAAGCCGGGCCGGAACATCACCTGGGAATCTGACAAACTATGGGAAATCCCCGGTTTTGCTGATGCGGTGGCAACACTACGTCTGAGAGAAGAAGAAACAGTGCTGTAGAGAGCCCCCTGATTCTTGTAGCATAGGTAGTCAAAAGCGGAGTATATTCTGACACACACAGATTTAGGGAAAATGTCACTAACAAAAAACAAAAGCAAAAAACAAAAGTAAAAAACAAAATAAAATTGGAATTTGTATATACTGCGTGCTTCTGCCTCTACAGCCCTCACAAAATTTCAAGCTTTAACCGCCATACGGGTGACATTGATGACGGTCCTCAAGGTCGAAGTACCATCCTTCTTGCGAAAAACGGGGATCTAAATTATTTATTTATTCAGCGAGCGCCTAAGCCGCGGCGTAGATTCCTACCAAAGTAACTTTCGTGCGAAGTTTGGCATCTTCAAACTATAAACATGGCACGCAAGGGTAGCTCAGTTTGAAGAAAAAATATATAAATAAAAGAAGCACAAACCTCTTTTATCTCGCCCTTATCAATAGGCTGGAGTCCATTACCCAAATTGTTGATCCAATACAATGCAATCTGTATTTTCTTTTTCTCCGCAAATGGGCCCCAGACAATAACATGTTCGCTCTTATCGTTCTCAACATGATACGCATTGTCCTTCTCGCCTTCAAGAATGACAGTTTGCTTGGCAGTGATACCAGTACCGAGGAGCTGGGCCAAAACCTTCTGCTCATTTACGGCAGCATCTTGGATAGCCTAAATACGGAAAAATGAATATAAGAAAGTCCGATAGCAGAATATTGGATAACTACTCCGAAAATGAAAGCGATGGTGTTGGGCTGCAGAACGATGGAGACGACCGTTCCAGTGACGGCTGCGTTAGCAGTGCCAGAAGATTTGGCCGGGATCAAAAGTTGAGCAGTCTCGATATGGGCGGATGGAAAGAGATCAGACATTGTGAACTTGAAAGATAATCTGGAAAGCAAGGTGCGGTAAATGAAGTTAGCTTGTTATGGTGTCATAGAGAGGGTTGACTTTATACGCCTGCGGCCTAAGAATCATTCTGATTAATGATCTGGGCTTCGTCTGAAAATATTCATGCTCTCCCAATCACATTGATACAAGTAAGCTTCTGTAAGATTGAATTTCTGCACTCCGTGGTCTCAGGATCTTGGGGAGAAGGGTTCTTCCTGATTCTGGATCTACCACAGTCCCACTATTGAAACATTTTTAGTCTATGTAAGGCGCGCTCCGCATGGTTCAATTTATAAATATCATCATTGACCTACTACCTAGTATTCACATCTGCCTTTAGTAAAGCTCGATCATGATATGTTTACGCTGAATCATGCTGAATCGATATCAACGTGCTCATTGCCAAGGTACATGGGCCTTGAGATAAAATAATGACGTACCTTTCAAGTTGTAATTGGTGGGCACTGTGTAGAAAGACTTTCAATTTCGAGTCATATTGAATTGTTAAATGACTATTTTGGGTGGGTGTCTCGATTATATTTGAGGATCTATCGCTGCCTGGGCCAAAAGTTCAAACAATAATATGACATGATAGAGTATCGCACTGCGGCCATAAAATTTACGCCTAGTAGCAAATAAATGTATCACGTACACCTTTAGCTAATTTACCAACGCTTGTACCCCATTTGCCTCGTTTTTTCCCATTGTGTTTGGCGCCTGGCGCCTAAATAACCCTGACTTCATGTTTCTCGGGAGAAGTTTTGTCAGCCGAGTCTGAGCCAACAATATTCTTCTCACTCCAGAGAAGTAGCTTGCCTCGATGTTTCCCACTGTGTCAAAAATGTTGGTCAAATGGGGTACAAGCGTTGGTAAATTAGCCAAAGGGAAACAGATGTGGCAGTTCTGATTAGATACTTAGATATAAATAGGCTCAATCGGACTAAATCCTTGCTAAATTCTTCAGTTGGTGCCTGCGCCTAAATAACAACCCCATTCGCTTCGGTTTTTCCCGTTGTGTTTGGCGCCTGGCGCCTAAATAACCCGGCTTCGTGTTCCTTGGGAGAAGTTTGAGCCATTTCTTTTCAAAGTATCCCCATTTGCCTCATTTTTTCCCATTGCGTTTGGCGCCTGGCGCCTAAATAACCCCGACTTCATGTTCCTCGGGAGAAGTTTTGTCAGCCGAGTCTGAGCCAACAATATTCTTCTCACTCCTGAGAAGTAGTTTGCCTCGGTGTTTCCCACCGTGTCAAACATATTAGGCAAATGGGGTACAAGCGTTGGTAAATTAGCCAAAGGGGGGCAGATGTGGCAGTCCTGAGTAGATAGAAGATTGCATACTTAGATATAAATAGGCTCAATAGGACTAAATCCTTGCCAAATCCTTCGAACACTTGTACCCCATTTGCCTTGTTTTTCCCATTGTGTTTGGTGCCTGGCGCCTACTAAATAACCCCAACTTTGTGTTCCTCGGGAGAATTTTGAGCCACTTCTTTTCCAAGTATCCCTTGTTGAAGGTTATAGCTCGTTGATAGATGTCAGCTGACCAGAAACTTTCATTGAAAGGCATCTATAAATTTGAGGGGTTTCTCTACCTTCCAGAACCAAATGTTGATGAATCAATCTTTTCTTATGTGACATGTCCCTCTGCCAGTACTACGGACCATCCTTCCGAGTAAATAATTACAACTTCTGCGAACAGTGATGGAATTTATCGGACTCAGTGATTAACTAGTTGATAATTTGATTCATGTTTGGCCAGCACAGGCTAGCACCTTGCAAACGAGTGAGTAAAATAATACAGTAACTGCTACTACTCATATCCTATTGTACTTCATTCCTAATCGGGGAGGGCTGTTCTGATGCTCGAAAATATTCAACAAATAGTTTCTCATGAGAAGTGACAAAATCCGCACTTTTTGCTTAGTATTTCTTAGGGTAAACTATTGTGAAACCCCTCAAATTTATAGATGCCTTTCAATGAAATTTTCCGGTCGGCTGACATCCATCAACGAGCTATAACCTTCAACAAGGGATACTTGGAAAAGAAGTGGCTCAAACTTCTCCCGAGGAACACGAAGTTGGGGTTATTTAGGCGCCAGGCGCCAAACACAATGGGAAAAACGAGGCAAATGGGGTACAAGTGTTCGAAGGATTTATTCCGATTGAGCCTATTTATATCTAAGTATGCAATCTTCTATCTAATCAGAACTGCCACATCCACTTCCCTTTGGCTAATTTACCAACGCTTGTACCCCATCTGACCAACATTTTTGACACAGTGGGAAACATCGAGGCAAGCTACTTCTCTGGAGTGAGAAGAATATTGTTGGCTCAGACTCGGCTGACAAAACTTCTCCCGAGGAACATGAAGTCGAGGTTATTTAGGTGCCAGGCGCCAAACACAATGGGAAAAAACGAGGCAAATGGGGTACAAGCATTGGTAAATTAGCTAAAGGTGTACGTGATACATTCATTCACTACTAGGCGTAAATTTTATGGCCGCAGTGCGATACTCTATCATGTCATATCATTGTTTGAAATTTTGGCAGCGATAGATCCTCAGATGTAATCGAGACACCCACCAAAAATAGTCATTTAACAATTCAATATGACTCGAAATTGAAAGTCTTTCTATGCGGTGCCCACCAATTAGAAAGGTACGTCATTATTTTATCTCAAGGCCCATGCACCTTGGCGAGCCGTTGATATCGATTCAGCATGATTCAGCATAGCCATATCGAGCTTTACTACTAGTATAAGACAGATGTGAATACTGGTAGGACAACAATGATGATATTTATAAATTGAACCATGCGGAGCGCGCCTTACATAGACTAAAAATGTTTCAATAGTGGGACTGTGGTAGATCCAGAATCAGGAAGAACCTTCTCCCCAAGATCCTGACACCACGGAGTGCAGAAATTCAATCTTACAGAAGCTTACTTGTATCAATGTGATTGGGAGGGCATGAGTATTTTCAGACGAAGCCCAGATCATTAATCAGAATGATTCTTAGGCCGCAGGCGTATAAAGTCAACCCTCTCTACGATACCATAGCAAGCTAACTTCATTTACCGCTCTTGCTTTCCCGAGTATCTTTCACAATGTCTGATGTCTTTCCACCCGCCCATATCGAGACTGCTCAACTTTTGATCCCGGCCAAATCTTCTGGCACTGCTAACGCAGCCGTCACTGGACCGGTCGTCTCCATCGTTCTGCAGCCCAACACCATCACTTTCATTTTCGGAGTAGTTATCCAACATTCTACTACTGGACTTTCTTATATTCATTTTTCCGTATTTAGGCTATCCAAGATGCTGCCGTAAATGAGCAGAAGGTTTTGGCCCAGCTCCTCGGCACTGGTATCACTGCCGAGCAAAGTGTCATTCTTGACGGCAAGAAGGACAATGCGTATCATGTCGAGAGCGATAAGAGTGAACATGCCGTTGTCTGGGGCCCGTTCGCGGAGCTAAAGAAAATACAGATTGCATTGTATTGGATCAACAGTTCGGGTAATGGACTCCAGCCTATTGATGAGGGCGAGATAAAAGAGGTTTGTGCTTCTTTTATTTATATTTTTTCTTTAAACTGAACTACCCTTGTGTGCCATGTTTATAGTTTGAAGATAAAAAACTTCGCACAAAAGTTACTTTGGTAGGAAGGCTCTCTACGCCGCAGCTTACCAGGCGCCCGCTGAATAAATAAATAATTTAGATCCCCGTTTTTCGTGAGAAGGATAATACTCCGACCCTGAGGACCGTCGTCAATGTCACCCGTATGACAGTTAAAGCAACAGAACAGGAAACAACTCCTCCAGTAAAGAAGACGGACGCAGAAATTATCTTCTTCAGAAAGGATTCAAAGGAAGTGAGGCAATATGATGAGAATAATCAGCCTAAAGACCAGAAAGACATCCTCATTGAAGTTCCGCCCTTGCACAAGGCATTCGAGGGAGCTACAATTAGAGACAAGGACATGCATATACTCAACGGTGCGTTTTCCTATTTTTGACTATGTTCACGTTAATTCATAATAGCATTCTAATTGATTATTTTTATGAAGAGCCGATCCAAGGCACACTTTCTTACTGCGATGTCAAGGACTTAACTGGTACCTACAAGTACCATTTAACCACGTATGAAAGATCAGATGGTGTAGTCCACATCTGGGTGTTTGGGTACGAGCCTCAGGGCAATGGGACTCGTTGTTTTATGGTCTGCGATGTGTTCTCCTCAGCTAGTAATTTGCTGATAATCCTCTCCTCCATAGTTCTTTTCGGCTGGTAGGGTGAGTACTCATTCACTTATCACATCTTTGCTTGCTGAAAATATTTCATTAGTTTAATGAGAACTTTGTGCGTACTTGCTTACTACTTGTCCACTTCTGCCAAGCTAAATATATTTTCATTAGGGAGATCGAGGTTGCATCGTGTGTTACTTCTTCACTTCTCTCATTTATTTGTTAATAATTATGAACCATGATCCAGGGGGCCTTGGGTAACGGTTTCAACGGTATCGGTACCTGGCGTGATACACTGGACTCACTCCAACTTGGGCCACAGTGATGCATCCATTTCAACAAACTGAGTCCACCTGCCTTGGTGTACTACAGTATATTTTCAATTCATTTGTACTATTACTGTCCGAGTCTCTCTTCCTTTGATATGAGCTTTACTTTCCATAAAGTACTCAAGAATTCATGTATACATCTGGTTTTACCAAATATTCCTTATTGTCCAGCATCAGCAAAACGCAAGGGTGATCTTTGCCGTCTTTATCCCCAGAAGGCACATCTTTGAGTGCTTTGTCTTTGTACGAGTGGTCTTTCAACACGAATCTTTGCCACAACGACGCTTACGCCCTGACGTTCAACATCCTTATTGGTACAAGAATGTGCTCGACCCCAATGGTCCAGGAAAGAATTGTGTTCAGATTATCTCTGCTAGTGATGTTACGGCTCGGCTCGGCCTGAGTACCGTGGCTTAGGCTCAGCTTTTGACGGCTCGGGCTTGAGGAAATATGAAGCCCAAGCCTTGAGCCATACCCTACAACGGCTTAGGCTCGGCCTTGGCTCAGGCCGCGGCTTGTTGATGGATTAGGTAATCTATTTCCCATGCGCTATTTCATGCCTATCAAGATGACTTGCTTCAGTTCTTGGACACCGCAATTTAACTAGTATTAATGTCGAGTACACATACTATTGTGAGAACATATATAATTTCTTTGTAATTTTTTTTTTTTGTTATGAAAACAAGAATTCTAGTGGTAATTAATTATCAGAGAAAGCTGCGGCCTGAGCTGCGGCTCACGGCTTCAAAAAAGACAAGCCCAAGCCGTGGGCCGTCCAGGCCGTCACCCAAGGCTTTCCACGGCCTGGGCTACCGCGGCTCGGCTCGGCTCGGCTTACGGCTTCAGGCCGAGCCTTTAACATCACTAATCTCTGCAAAAACATACACAAGTCATATAGCAGTGTAGTACGTACTCTGTCGACTTTCGTAAATCTTTTGACACTATTCGCGTTCTAACTTTGACGTTCGTCATATGCCGCAGGGCTGAGGTTATGCAGCCTTTCGCTTCCTTGGAACTTATGGCAGCATGAATGGAAATTTCTTTTTTACAGGACATGGCCTGGTATTTGGGAAACTATCATCCATGTACCTTGACCGATTGGCCACTGGAGTAAGTATTAGGTTTTCTGCCATTCTTTATGGATATTTATGAATCGATGTAGGGGGAAGTGGACATTGTAGAAGGAATTAATGATCAAGGACCGAATGCTGCAACTTTACATACCACTTAACGCATGCTTTATTTCCAATATGGGTCTGTAATCATTACCAAGTAATACCAACCCTGTAACTCAAAGTGTTCCAAGCCGCAAATGTGATCAATGACTAGGTTGGTCCTTGTTCTTCGGACGATTACAGTTCTCTTATCAGGTCTTCAGGACGCCTGGACAGCTTGACTGCATTGCAGGTAAATTTTAATACAGGATGTGGAATCCGTATGTTACTAGCAATCAGCTACGGTCTGAACTTTAATAAAATGGAGAATGGTGAGTTTCTAACGGATTCAAGGGTGCATTCTACTTCCTTCGATGAGTACTTATGCAATGGAGCGCGCAGAGGACTATATTACCATCTGGTTCTGGGCACGTAATGGTACCACAGTTCCAAGAGATGTTCAATGGGGGTCGCCCTTCGTTCATCCTCACAAATGGATATGTTTCACGAATATTTGATGGTCCTCATAACTGATCAGAAATACCGGAAGGGTGCACCTGCTGCTTACTTTCCCAACACAAGCTGTGAATTGGGTATCGAGATTCGAGGGTCTTTACAAGCTGATTGGATCCTCGTTATATTTTGTCAATAATAATCCTCAAGCCTTTAGCAGTGTCTACTTCGACTTTTCTGGGATCCATATCTACGAACCCGACAATTACTGATGCCAGCGATGACTTTTTCATACACGTTTCGTCAAATCATGCGTGTTCTATTTATAGAAAATGTCTACCATTGGTCCATTTCGCAAATAGCTGTAAGGCTCCAATTCCCTGATGACGGACATGCCACGACATGGCGACGCTATCTACCTAGTACCTACTATCGCGATCTCAGCCAAGATAAGATCAACTCTCATCCACTACTTGAATAAGCGTCAACAATCCTACAAATAGGCCAGTTAACAAAATGTACGGAGCAAAGAGTCACAGTATGCTTCTCACTTTGTCTCGCGAAATGAATGGTAACGAAAATGCTTGTAGCAAACAGAGTCAAGGGTTCTTTGCACTGGGAGTCACGCACTTTGTTTTCCAGCCCTCGGCGTCTTGACTCTTGACCATGCAAGGGCAATATATCAACGTGCCGAGCAGAAGATATCTAAGAACGAGGGGGCTGGAGTATAACCTCCAGGGCTCATTGACCAATATCGTATCCACCTCGAACGATTGGGGACTGGTTCACCGGGATACGAGCTTATCTGTTCCCGTTTTCATGAGGGCACCAAGTAAAAGTCCTCTATGAGATGCGTGATATGCTACTGACCTTTTTAATAGATCCTCCAGAGCCCGGAAAGAAGTATTTTAGTATTGTTGCGGGTCTCAAACATGTATTCTCTCGAGGATCAATTTTGCGTATGCCCGAGTCCCTCCTGTACTTTCAATAATTGACTTTGATGCAGCATATTATTTTGGCCGATACAAATGTGCAACCCGCCCTCAACCCATGGTAAAACTGTGCCTCCCCCCTCCTAGTAGTTATTTGGCGCACTCGTTTTGGATGAACCGCAAAGAATGATGGCAAATTACAAACCCCGCCTGCACTCTCATCTCTTCCCCTCTTCCACGGCTCAATGACGACCCTCCAGATGTCTTGTGTGGCAATTTTCAACACTACTGCTGCTTTCTTTCAAGGTAAAAATGACTTCAAAGGTTCGTAGGAAAGTAGAATGTATTAATCTACTGTATCAACAGACTCACGACGACAGCTCAACCAACGGAGGAGACTCTTCACCGCTATGGCTACCTACGACAAACGTGGCGCGTGCATGAATGCCTCAACTGGAAGGGTGAGGATTGAGACAGATAGCGGGTTCTATGACACAAGGTGAGGACTGGGCTTTTCTCCTATCTAAATTGTAGTCTTACCTTTCTTTCTTTCTTTCTTCGTCACAACAGCCTCAAATCGTAACTGACACCTGGCATACAACACCTCCTTGATTAGTCACCCAATTTCACGATGACCCAGTCGTACCTGATACGAACCAGCCGCTCCATGCTCAACCGTCCCAGGAGGCATTCTTCGAAGTACTGACAACGAGAGAACACGGGAATCCTAGCAACGTGCTCTCGGTTTATCTAACCTTCAACGCCCACGGGGACATGGAGCTGCCTTGATTATCACCCACTTGGACAACGACACACCCAACTCTTCACCGCCTCCCAAACAAGGTTCACGTGGCCGCGCGGCAGTACTTTACCCTCCCCCACACATTCCGAGCAGGTCCGAGCAGGTCCGAGCAATCTGAGCAAATTCCAACCAAATTCCAACCAAATTCCGAGCGATCCGACCAAATTCCGACCAACTTCTGACCTCATTTAGGGTTATGTTAAGGTTTGGTTAGAGTCTATTTAGGGTTAGGATTAAGGTTTATTTAAGAGGTTAGGGCAGTATATTGATCCTAGGTGGTTATAATGAATTTGATGTAAAATTGGTCGGAATATGGTCGGATTCTGCTCGGATTCTGCTCGGAGTTCGCTCGGACTCGCTCAGACCCGCTCGGAATGTGTGGGGGAGAGTAAAGACCTCCCGCGCGGCCAAGGGAAGAAAAAGCTCATAAAGGTGTTGTCTTTGTTTCTTGTTTGTGGCGTTGACTCTAGGAGAAGAGCGAAGGTTTCGACTGATAGTTCCTTTCTCCCTGCTTCGCTTTTCAACCTGGATCTCTCAACTTTGACTTGGAACTAATTGCTTCTGGCTCGCTTGGACGCTCTGGAATCGTCAATTTCGCTATGCTCGTGCTGTGGACTTTGACTGCTTCGTGGTATACTATTTCGTGCCATTAGATTTGTACATGAAATTCATATGCTTTCATGAACTTTTATACTTTGAATATACTCAGAAGTCCCTTAGAGAATCCATCTCCTGTCAATGGTGTTGCATATATTCATAGCCAGCCAGGTATGCTGACATGTGTATGTTTGCAGAAGATGTCAGTTGCGTTCATACATGATCATCATACATGAGCCTAGATCCATCTTTGCTCATGCCTTGTGAGTCACCAGACAGTTAGACCTTACAGGCCAGATACACTGTTTCATGGCCATGTATAACCATTTATGAGACGGTATTCTTTTATGATATCACATTGTCCAGCTCTGGGTCCGCAATTATACTAGACGCTTTAGTTACGCTGTTCTTTGATATGATTAACCCTAAAAATATCGGTACGACTCAGAATCATCTGAAATAAAGAAAATATGCTTACATGGGGCAGGCTCGAACTCGGAAATTTAAAGTTGAGTTACGACTGAAAATTGAACCAACCATCCCGCCTACAGTAATGGACTTTGAAGCATCGTAATGATGATGTTAGTTATGATTCATTTGTAATTTACACCACACGATAGAATTGGCTCATTTAACTGCTAACTGAACTTGAGGCATGCGGGCAAAGCTGGGTGCGAGGACAACCTTCAGTCCTCGTCCTCTACTTCGCGCCTAATTGTTAGGGCAACTGCGACGCTGACTTAGTCAAGCTAGCAGGGGATCCAAAGAGGAAAGGATGGGGATCCCTGCTAGGCTGGGGGTGTTTAAGTACTAATATGGACATAACGGAGATATAAAATAAATAAAGGAATGATACGATAATAATTAAAGGAATGATACGATAATAATTAAAGGAATGATACGATAATAATTAATTAATTAAATAAGAAGTGGTGCGATATGAAAAATAGAAATAAAAGACGGAGTGAATCGGAGG
>MU130492.1:171354-205513 GCA_015039465.1 Phlegmacium glaucopus | reverse complement strand
GTTCTTCTCGGATTTCATTCCTGCATTCCGAACAACAACAGGGTGGGCAGCGGGACATTTTGACTTCTCCGGTTTTCCAATCAATCTCCGGGTTGTGCATCTTAAGCCAGGAGTGTCCGAGAATCAAGGTTTGTTTTCCTAGTCCAGTAACCACGAACAAGGATCTCTCGGAGTGTCCTTTATACCTGAGTATCAGATCAACCACTTCTGTGATCGATCCGGCTTCATTTGGGGTACCGTCAATGTTAAATACCGGAATCGGGTTTGACAGGGATTTTGTTGTGAGCCTGTTAGTTTTGACATAGTCTCTGTCAATAAACCTTCCATCGGCTCCGGAGTCTATTAAGGACAGAAAGGAGTTTACTTCTCCGGTGTCGGTCGTTTCAATGCTGACTTTGAGTTCCAGTGATTTTGAGTCAGCATCGAGGGAGCGAATAGTGAACTTTTTTGGGAGGGTTCTTTCCCATCGGGGTCGGAACACTCGGATTTTTTTTGGAATTTCTGATGTTTGTACGACTTGAATGTTTTCAACCGTCTCGTCTATTTCATCAATGCTATCTACATGTAAAACAGAGAACCGGTTGGTTGTTGACAGCGAGGGCGTGCAGTTCACTTGCTGTTTTGGCAAAAATCCTTTAAATTGTCGGTCTAACTTTCATGTTCAGTGTTCTTCGAAGGTTCCGTCGGTTCCAGATCAGCTACTTTGTCAAATTTGGCCAGCTGGAACTCCAAGAGGGTATGGAGTTTGTCATTGGTCATTGTTTGGATGTCGAAACATTTTTCACAATGTCTCCCGATGTGTCCAACACCTCCGCACCGGAAGCATGACAGCGGTACAGAGCCTGCTTTTCGGGCCGCGTCGATATCCATGGGTACAGGGTTTCCCGGAGTTGGCACGAGGTGTGCGTTCCTCTGTGGCGGATTTGACGGACTGATCGGAGTGTGGTAGTACCGATTGGTCGAGAAGTGGTTGCTGCCGGACTTTTGTAAGCTGACTGGAAGGCCTCGTTAGTAGCTCGGTTTTCGTCTATTGTCCGTGCCATTCTGTACCATCCCGTCGGATCTGTATCGGATGGTCTTCCGGAAGCCATTGTAGCAATGGAGTTCTGAATCTGGGCATTCAGGCCTCTTCGGAATTTTACTACGATAGTTTTTGGATCAGTGTATCCAGAATCCGTGATTAGGTCTTGGAATTCATCCACATATTCTTCCAAAGACCGTGTTTTCTGGAAATATCCAGTTGACTCTAGTCGGTTGATGGCAACCGAGTCCGCATTTGCGGGACAGAACTCTTTTTTGAAGTCGTCTCGGAAATCAGACCAATCCAGGAACCGGGTTGACTCAGGGTTTTCCATTTCCCATCGGAAAACTCTGGCTGCCCACTTTGATGCTCTTCCGGATTTCATGTAGGACATGGCCCAGATGATTTTTGTTTGCTCGTCCAAGAATTCGTCGGAACAGAGCTGGATGTACGTTTGGCAGGAGTGAAGGAATGCTGTTCCTTTGGATCGTTCTCCGTCAAACTCCGTTGGGAATGCCGGCCTTGCAGAGCACATCCGGGGTATGTTTTTGGTTTGAGGGGGAACCTCTTGTTGTGGTACAGGTGATTGTACATTCGGAACGAGTCGATGGATTGTCTCCATGATTTGGTCGAATCTGTTTTGGTATTCAATGTCCCGAGCTCGCAATAGGACAACTTCTCTTTCCAGCTGGGTGGTGTGTTCATCGTCCATGGCTGATAGGAAGGAGCCACTCGGAGATGCGTGCTGTGAAGACAAGGAGGGAGCCACGGTCTGGGAGTGTACGGAGTCTGATTGGCCCAAATCGGGGGCTGTAAATCGGACTATCATTCCACTGTGCGGACCGGACTCGGTCCGTTAAAGGGAGATCCTTTCCTAATGTTAGGGCAACTGCAACGCTGACTTAGTCAAGCTAGCAGGGGATCCAAAGTTAATAATATTTCAGAAAAGATATCTAGCAGGGGATCCAAAGAGGAAAGGATGGGGATCCCTGCTAGGCTGGGGGTGTTTAAGTACTAATATGGACATAACGGAGATATAAAATAAATAAAGGAATGATACGATAATAATTAATTAATTAAATAAGAAGTGGTGTGATATGAAAAATAGAAATAAAAGACGGAGTGAATCGGAGGATCGGAGTCGGAGCGGAACTACGGGGTTCCGGAGTCAACCGGTGACGGAAGCGGAGTTGGACGGAAGGTCGGAGGTTGTCGGAAAGGTGGGGTGTATGATTCTAGAGTTGAGGTTTGGGTTAAAGTCGGGTGTCCCCTAACAATCTGGACTACTCCATCTGGTGACAACAGAGTGATTCGAACCTAGCTACTCCAACTTTCACTTTTCTGAGCACCTCCTGAGCTTCGTATTGCCAGCAGACACAATATCTCAACCACTAGACTCCCTCTGAAAACCTGATAACCCCGAGAATACTACCAGACACCACAGCTACCTGCCAACCAGAATTCACAGAACAACAGATCTACACCAGCAAACCAGTTCTGTCACCCTAAACCTGCCTCGTCGACTCATCATTTTACTGTTCTCTCGTCACCATGCCAGCCGCTACTGCCGAAAAACGTGTACGTCAACGTGCCAACAAACTTTCACGGACTGAATCTGCCACCATACCAGTCATACTGCCAGCTCAAACCCGGGAGATCATCTCTCTGCCCCCTCAGCTCGCGAATTCCATCCCTATCACCATCCCTGCCCAACCCCTGCCCCTTCGAAATTCACCATCTCCTACACTCCGCTATCCATTACCTACCCAGAACCACCAAACCCAGCAGCAAAACTTCCAACTGACGCTGTTCGAGTCACCCAAGAGCAACTCACTCTCATGTTGCACCAATCATACATCCATGGCTCGGAACACAGCTGGAAGGCAAACGTAGTCATTGCAAGGGAGCGTCTTCAGGCCGAATATGAGAAGGATATGCAGGATGCAACTACAAAATTCGCAGAACACGAGAAACAGATCTGTATGCAGGAGTTCACCTGTGGAGTTGACGAAGGAGAAATTCGATTCGAAGCCAAGCTAGCCTTGACGACAGAAGCTCTTAACACCCAGTACGAGGAGCAGATCCAGCGAGCCCTCACAGACATTTTCGAATGCGAGCAGGAGCGCCGTGATGAGGAGTACATCCATGCTTTCGAGCTCGGTCGCGCTGCTGGAATTCAAGACGAATCCGAATACCAAGCTGTAGTTGCTCAAACAACTCCCCTCGTTGTTCCTTCGACCTCTTCTGCAACTGTATCAGTACAAACGGAACCATTAGCCCCCATTTTCAATGCTACATCACAAACCGAGCCCCCATGCGACAAATATGAAGCAAAAGTCGTCATTAACACCAGTAGCAGACCGTTTTGCGAATTGGCCACCATATACGATGATGCCAGCACCCAGACGACATTCCCCACCTGCCAGCACTTCGAAATCACCGCCCCTACCCCCAACGACATGTCACATACCCCTGTGATGCCCGAAAACGAAATAAGCGCTGGATTTAGCGCCAAACGCGAACGCTCACCGTCGGTTGCCATTTCCGGGTCCTCAACCCCTGCCCTCGCCGTTTCCGAGCCCCTAGCACCACATGCTATCGTTTCAGCACCCGAAGCAGCGGAAATCGTCCAAAAACACCCAGAAACTTGAAAATCACATGTTTCCACTCAAAAACTACTGGGAACCCCAAAATCGCCCGTTTCAATGCGTTTCAGCTGGGCAGACAACGCAGAAACACTCCATATCGTGTCTACGACGCCTACGAAACATCCCCGCGACCTTTCTGGCCTTCGTTCATCGTCAACGAACGCGTTTTCATCCCTTCAACGCCGTCATCGAAAACAGGCCCAAAATCCCTGAAATTCATATCAATCTAATCATTCTCAACTTCATCATACCCATTATCAACATGTTAATTCCTTTTATTCAAATTCTCGTGCACTACATCAATTTCGACAACCTCCTTTCTCTACTTCACCAAACTGGGATTGAGACCCTCACCTTGCTCAGCTAAGTCAGATCTTGAGATCAATGGGATGGGTTCTCCCCAGTTTTTCTTATTCAAGATGACAGCTAAAGGTTTACGCAACGAGGACGTTGCTTAGTTGAGGGGGGCCACATGTGGCAGTGCAATCTGGCTACATAGAGATAATTAGATAGATAATTAGATAGATTAGATTAGATACTTGGATATCATGTGACTACGTAGATACCTTAGCTACTTAGATACAAGTAATAATAAGCAACTAGCCTGCTACGCTATCCAGCAGCGCTGCTCGACGCGATTACGAGCCTTAGCTTAGCCTCTAAAGACAATCTGGACTACTCCAACGGCAATGGTGGCAACTCTGAATTTCTATTTGGATGCGGAGCTGTCATACTCATGGCGAGAGTCCTTGGTCCTGGCAGCAAAAGCTATGGGATGAGGGGTCAATCACACGAGAAATCTTCGAAAATGGATCAATAACTACCTTCACTCAGAAAAACTTCCCCTCCATCATTATGGTACTTATCATTCATCAATCTTGGAAGATGAAGACTTCCAACAAGACATTCAGCTTCATCTGACCAAAATTACAAAAAACGGATACATACGCTGATGAACATGCTGGTTCCCTGCCTTTGTTTTTCGCATTTTTGGCAGCGACGTCGCTCTACGTCGCCTCTTACACCAACTATTTGCTGTTTTATTGCATAGATAAGTCTCTGGCTATTCAGTCGTCACCCCTACTGTCCCAGAAGCTTCCTAAATGCCTTGGCTATATTTCGCTTGTACAATCGCCCCCTTTTCCGGCAGTCACGGACGACATTAGGTGTTCTGCCTCCCTTTCGCTCCCTTTCACCAGTGGTCACGTGTATAGTCATGCTTTTCCATATTTGGTAACGCTCACTCATCTAAGAGTCGTAGGCATGTCCACTGCCCAGACCGACGTCCCCTTACACTACACCGAATTGTTCTGTGTTGAATCGTCGTTGCTACCCTACCAGTCGCCCCTATCCAGCGACAATCACCAGATCGAGAAGTTCCTTAATACCATTGGGTATTTTGGGTCGCTGATCATTTATATTCTTTTATTTCTCTTCGGTTACCTCAAACACTTTGTTTCCTTTATTTTTGATACATCTACCATCGCTCCTTGATCGCCTCTCTATACCACATGTCTCCTGCCGGCCCTCGGAGCGACGACCGGTCCTCTTTCATTTATTGCCCACTATCCCTGATGTTTTGTCTCCCCATTTTGCCTAGTCCCTCTTGGACTCCTGTTTCATCATTTTGATTTGTTTTATAGATACCCATGTGCAACTTAGCCATGTGATCTCCTCTACCTACTATAAAAACCTCCTGTAATTTAGTTACAAAGAACAATAAGAAAGTATTTGCCTCTCTCCCCAGAGTATAGAATTAAGTCTAGTCATCGTCTCTCTCGTCGTTCACCTTCGTTTCATTGCGTTTTACTGCGAGTCGCCCATACAGCGACTATACTTCGTCACTGCATCACCCATTCGTCACTGCGTCTCCCCTTCATCACTGCGTCTCCCCTTCGTCACTGCATCGCCACTTCATTACATTGTCGCCCTTTCGTTATTACATCACTCCTCATTTCGCTCGTGTCATATCTCGTTGCCCTACCTTAATTGGAACCTTTCTGCATATACTTGGCTCAGTGTTTAGGCCACCGAAGCCCCGAGCCGCATCACACCTCAGTTAGTACAGCACCTAGCGTACTGACAGTGTATCAACGCATGAAAGACTGCCCACCTTGAGAATTGTCACACGTGACTATTCCCGTTTTGGAAAAGTCACGCACAGGAAAAGGAGTACAGGCAGGACCGGGCTCATGCAAGAAATGGAAACAACTAAAGAGAGCTAGCATCTCTAAAAAATTAATTTAAAAACAGGACAATTTGTTTTAGGATCAACAGCGCTGGAACAATTCATTTTAAAATTTCTTTCACTCTACATATAAAAGTAGGATAGATTTACTGTAGAGAGGCAGTGGAAAAGTCCCCCTCACCAGCCAGCTTACCTTCTATGTTCATTCTCAAAAAGAGTCTTATAAAACTCCTTACTTCTTATCTCTTCTAAATAACAAACATATTGAACATAAGTACGAGTTTGCGATTGCCTATCTGTTAGTGTAATTTCACGTCACGTGACTTAAGCGCCTGCACCATCGGAAATTCTTATTTCTGACTTACCCTCACAAATACCCTACGACTACCCTTTTGGGTGTTCTACGTATTCTACTACTACAGAAGACTTGATGATATCAGCCGCTGTCCAGGTTTGGATTTTAGTTCATTGTGTCCTCCAGAAGTTCTGTATCAACAAATGTACCTTTTTCTGCAACAACATAGGCTGTGGCTAGAAGTGTTGGAATTTATCGAACCCAGTAGTTAAGTAGTTGATAATACGATTCACGTTTGGCCAGCGCGGGTCGAGCGCCTTGCAAACGAGTGAGTAAAACGGTACACTACTACTACTACTCATATCCTATCGTGCTTACTAATCATTCCTAATCGGGAAGACCTTTTCTAATGCTCGAAAATATTCAACAAGAAGCACATTTAGCATTGGATCAGGGATAATTAGCTGAAGGATAGACAACACATACATTGGGAACGAGCCGCAAAATGTATCGGTACGATGGAAAGGTCGACCACTCGGACGTTGGTTGCCCCATACACCTTCAAACCTGGATCGACGACGCTGTTCTTGGAACAGGGTAACATGGATAATGTCCCGATGGTATCTGTTCACGTTTAGTAGTGAGGGCAAACGTCGTAAAGTAGGTTAAACTAACGATATGTCGTATTTATAACATTCTTGATCCAGTCTATATGGATGTTTAAAAGCGCTGAAGGAACCCCGATGCAAAAGCACATACCATGGAGCTGTTCGTCTGTTTGGATCTCGGGTCCTGGATTAACCTCCTTGGCAGGAGAGACTAAATAAAAAAATCAGGACTCGTATATTTATCAATGGAGACGCCTGTACATACCCAAGATATATTTACATGGAGATACCTCTGGCATCCTGCGTATGAGTTTCATCATTTCGGCGAGACCCTCCAAATATGAGGTTCATTCAAAATGACTACCCCAGATGAAATACTAGGAGGGAGGGGCACAGTTGTAAAAGCTTCTTTGAAGTAGCGTGGGTCGAGGGCGGGTTGTACATTTGGGTCGGCCGAAGTACTATGCTGCATGAAAAGTCAATCATTGAAAGTACAGGAGAAACCTCGGGGCATAACACGCACCATCGATCCCCGAGAGAATGCATGATTGGGACCAGCAAGAATACTGAAATACTTCTTTCCGGGCTCTGGAGGATCTATTTAAGAAGATCAGTCGCATATATCGCACATTTTACAGAGAGGACTTTTTACTTGGTGTGCTCATGAAAGGGAGACAAAATATGAGCTCATATCCCGGTGAACCAGTCTTCAATCGTTCGAGGTGGATACGGTATTGCTCAATGAGCCCTGGAGGGTATACTCCAGCCTTCTCGTTCTTAGATATCTTCTCCTCGGCACGTTGATAAATCGTCATTGCATGGGACGCCAAGGCGTCGAGGGGCTGGAAAACAAAGTGCGTGACTCCAGAGTCCCACCCCGTTTGCTACGAACATTTTCGTTACCATCCATTTTGGGAGACAAAGCGAGAAGCATACCCGTTACGTTGCGAGTCCTATGTATAATTATTTATAGGATGGTTGACACTTAATGCGCCGGCAAATGCCGGGTTCTATTTTTCGTGACAACAATTCCAGCCAAATGCAAAACCCTAGACAGTTTTTGAATTTCCCGCCCGTGCGCCCGTGTTTATATAAACAACTGCTTTTGGTAAGTCAGGAAGTCATTTGCTCTTTTTGGCAATGAGTCGAGGTGTCTGTGGAGCATTGGTGGGGCTGCTGCTCCACCAGTAATTGTAGTTAGAATGGCGGTCTATTCTGTTATGGGCAACTATCACTATATTCCAAAAGCGCAGAAGCAGCTTATCTTGACCATGTCCTTACGTGGGATGAAGCCAGCTCAGATTGAGCAAGCCACAGGGATCGGTGAAAGGGCTATTTATCGAATAAAATGTAATTGGAAATCTACTGGGAGTCCTGTTAGAGAATCTCTGGAATCTCTTTATACTCATTGGTGCCAGGGTCGATGGCAAGAACATAGACTATGACATAGTGTTGGTATGCAAGAGTAGTAACGGTGGATTCAACTCAATGCACGGTGTACAAGCGATGGAGGGAGCTTGGTGCCGTCGAAGGGTTACTCCACAGCTTGCGTCATTGCTACCAAAAGCAGATGTTTACACAAACACGGGCGCACGGGCGGGAAATTCAAAAACTGTCTAGGGTTTTGCATTTGGCTGTCATCGGCCTCCTTCGTTTCATATATCGTGATCCATAACTCATGTCACATCACATATATCGAAGCTGTCTAGGAGAGACTACTCCTTCGTCACTTTGCTCCTATACTCACTACTCGTAGACTGGACATATCCAGCCGAGTTATCCTTGCTTAATCCTACTCCTCACAAGGTCTCTACCTCAGCAGACTATCATTAAACGATACACAACATCTCCAAATCTAATACCAACCAGTCGATTATCAAAAGTATATCAAGGAGTGGTTACATTATTGTTGGATGTTGCACGGCATACGCAATTGACAAGACCTACAATGCATCATCGATTTTATGAAACCTTAGAACTGTATGGACAGTGCGTCTTCCTTTTTTTCTTGTATACATTTAAAAAATACTTTTGATAGTGCGCGATGATCACTCTCGGTCACTCTCACCTACAAACTTGACATTACACAAGACAACAGTGAATTTATTCCCTAACTTCATGAACGGGTTGCGGAAAGAGTATTCAACCTGTTTACATCCTACGGCAGACTGTACATCAAAATATGGTGCGATTCGTTATTTTGATGTTCACTATTATGATTACTTACCGATAGCCCGCAGTCGGGCAATAGGTTCAAACGCAGCTCTTCTCCCTCGGCTGATGCAGGTCAAATTTGCTAGCTTATTCGACGACGCACCACAAATTGCCTACTCCGTCGTGTACAAAGTGTTCGTATCAGAGCTTGGTCGGCTACCAAATGGTCCTCTGGTGTATTCGAGATCTTTGAAGAAAACGCTGTGGCTAGCGCTAGAATAGCTCAAGTACACAAGGCAAAACTATGGCCGAGGATGGGACTGGATGGGAAACCCTCAAAAGAAGACCTATGGGTTGGCGTCAAAGCAGATGGAATGATATCTCGGTGCTTATCGTATGCTCATGTCAGTTACTTTTTCCTCAGGACCGTCCATCCACTCCGTTGACTCACATGTGTGATTTTAGATCAAGGTTTTCAATAGCACCATGATCGTACCCTCGAGTCCGTCTATGGTCAAAGATATACTGGACAAAACTGGTCCCTTGACTGCAGGTCGCACTCGTTCAATTATCCAATTCACTACCGAGGGTCTTTATATGGCCATGGAATGTGCGAGTGAGTTAAACTGGTGCCATTCCCCGATAGGATGATGTAGTCTGAGTACTTTATTCGTAGGCACGGGTGTCTGGCGCCGCTCCCGAACGACTTCCCAGATGTTACTCGTAGCAGAAGCGGTTGACAGGCATTTACCTACTCAAGAAGCTGAATCCTACACGATCTACTCAAAATCCCCGGGGTGTGTGGTTTTAGTCGTCATGACTTTTGTTCACGTTTTTGACACTTGACATTGGCAGGATCTATACAGTCATATCGTGCGCACCTCATTGTCCCTGATCGCATCCCTTGGCTATGGAAAACGCTTCCCAGTTTTTAAAAATAGTGGAGCAGAAGAATATCCCCACGCAGTCAAATTGGCGAATGAGGTCAGCGACACAATCAGGTCTCCTCCAGCGTGGGATGTATTTGATCCAGGGCATGATTTCAACAGGTTGGCTCCCATAAGGCCTTTTTCATCCACACACCATTCAGAGTAGGGTTGATGATACAATCCTTTTCAGTGGGCGGCTCACTGTGACCTCATGAAGTCGGTGCGCAATAGCCTCTACGACAAACTTTTGGATGGGTGCGAGCAATCCATCAAAATGGGACGCAGTACGGGATGTTACCTTGAGAAGGGGATGGAACGCCGGGAAGAGCTGGGTTTATCACGAAAAGAAATCTCATACGTCTTTACTGAACACCCTTCCTACGTCCCCCGCCAAGCAAACTAAATTACCTAAATGATTCCAATCCCTTCCAGGTACATTGGTGCAACGTTAAGGGATGCAGGAGCGGAAACCTTAGCTTCTTTCATACAAGCATTTGTACTTGCTCTCTTGAATGCCAAAAACGCATCCAAAACGAAATTCTTACAGTCATAGGCTCAGGTTGTATGCCGAATTTGTCAGACTATATTGCCTTACATGCAAGCTTTCGTCAAGGAGGTAAATTATTTTTGATAATCTTTCAATTCTTTTTTAAAGCAAATCTGCCAAAATAGACCCATCGTTTCAAACCTCTCATGCCCCTCGCTTTCCCACATATGGCGGAGTGAAGATATCCCTGTACGTTAAGCTGTGACTCCCTTTCCTACTAGGAGTGACATTCTGCTGTCGTTAGTACAAAGGCTATGTCATCCCAAAGGGCTCTATGCTCTTTATGAGTACGTGTATGTACTTGCCCGGTCCATTTGACACTTGATTTAAAGGCACATCACACAGGGAACATCATGCACGACCCTGGTCAGTTTACGATAAACTCTTACTTGGATGGTTTAAACTGATAAGTTGTCCCTAGATCTTTATGAAGAACCAAAGACTTTCCGACCAGAGCGTTTCCTTGAGTCTAAGTTTGGGACTAAACCTGGAAGCAGATATTGCGAATTTCAGAGACAACTTTGAATTTGGAGCGGGTAGGGTGAATATTAATTTTTTCTTCTATTCCTATTATTGTTTGGACTGAGCGTTCTACTTTTAGCGGATTTACCCTGGTGAAAGGATGGGACGCCGCACAACCGTAAGTGGCAGTCGATTAGTTGGATTCCTTTTTTTCTAATCAAAACTTGCCTAGACTTTGAATGCTATGAATCTCGCATGGGCATTTGATTTTTAGTCCTTTGAAGGGAGGCAAACCTTTTGATTTGGCGAAGAACCGGTATTTGGAGGTACATAAATTAACGTTTCCACAACTATTTTCCGTTACTAAATAACTTTTCTGAAACCTTCCTTCTAGCCCGAACTAGAGCTTGCACCCAAGCCTTGCGTTTGTGATGTGAAAGTACGAGAAGTCAAGCGGGCTGAAATGATCAAGCTGCGTTTTCTCTTAGTAAATCATAGCCGTGTTTTAGAAAGGAGGAAGGGGAGCTTGTAAAAGAATTGTATACTTGTGTATGTACATTTTCCATGATGACACTGTTCAATTCAGGTGTTTGAGATGAGGTCTGCTAAGACCACTTTCGGTGGTGAGGGTAGTCGCGAACGGTTTTGGTTTTGCGTAAATGCCTTGTCACCATTCAAGTTTAGTGAACAGTTGATATAATAAAATCGAATTATTTAAATAGTACCTTTCACTTTTCTCCAATCTATTTCGATGAAATTCGGAATAATTGAACACACTTGGTTATATTTTATTCTATGGCAAATATATTATATTCCAACAGAGTTGATGAAGGCCACCTCAATTTTAAATATCTATTTTATTTTATTTTATCACAACCTGAAGAACCTCATAGTCGCAGAGCAAATTCGAGTTTGACGCCGGCGACTAAAACGTGAAAGACTAATGAAAACTGAAAGGCGCACATCTATGATCCATCGATCATGTCACATCGCATATATCGAAGACTGGGTCACGCAACCTGTGCAAGCAGTTTTTTCTTTCCTTTGTGTTTTTTTTTGCTGTCTCTCTTGGCTGCAAAATTGAAAAGCCTGAAAAAACGAAGTTACAAGCTACGATCGACAAAGTCAAGGCCTGGGGGTGGCGGTTGAGGCTTTTTCCCTATGCGAGGCCATGGTTTCGCAGGCCCCGAGTAGGCGACATCAAACACAGCCCTACATTAGTACAAGACCACTGCGTGGGTACGAGAAGTGTACAGAGCAAAGAACACTCAACGTTCAACGTTCAACCTTCATCGAGCTTCATCCGCAATCCTCCCGATCCTCGCATATTGTCAATACCCACAATGTCAAATCTAGTAAAGGAAAACGTATGATGCGACCATTAAACTAGCAGTAAAACTGACCATTTATTCTGTAGCCCGTATTAAGATTGAATGGCGGTGAGGCGTTCGCGAACGCTTCGAGGTTGGAAGAAGGATTGCAAAGACGGCAGAAAACTGCCCAGACCGATGAAAAAGAGACTTTGGTACCTCACACCTTTACCTCTTGAGTTGATCCGTTCACTGAATTAAACCAGAATGCGAGTACGAAACCTACCAAACTTCAACGGGATCCAGTCCCTCCTGATGCAACCACCGAAAACGATCAGGGAAATCCCTTTCAACAGGAATGCGGACTAAACTCCAAGATCTGGCAACTGTATCAGGAAAAGGCCAGGAATGTCGATGTACACATGAAAGAGAGTCATAACAGCGGCCTCGATTCACTCCTCATTTTTGTACGTCTTCGTCTGATATGATCGACGTCGATTCGACGACGCACCTGATTCATATCTTATCTGTTTTAGGCCGGTTTATTCTCCGCTGTCCTCTCAGCTTTCATCATCGAAGCGAGTCATGGATTACAACCAGACCCACAGGCGACAACAAATGCCCTCCTTGAGGCTTTGCTTCAGTCTCAAAACGGCTTGATCCACACTTATAACCCCCCTGCTTTTAAACCTAGTCTACCTGCTAAAATCGTCAATGGACTATGGTTTTGTAGTCTCGCTTTCAGCCTGCTCAGCGCACTTGGGGCCAGTTTGGCGAAAAGCTGGATTGCTGATTATGCTCAAGTTCAACACAAACCAAATGCCGAAGACGCGTATCACAGGCATCGTCGATTCCTTGGTATTTCTAGCTGGCATCTGACGGATGTTATCACCTCTCTTCCAATTCTTCTCCACACCGCATACTTCCTCTTTGCCTTTGGTCTCGCCATTTTTCTATTTGGAGAGTACATGCCAATCGGAGCTATCACTCTAGCGCTCACAGTTGTTGCGCTTATATTATACTTGGGAACTGCAACAGTACCTGTCTTTCGCCCCGACTGTCCATATCAAACTCCGGTGACGACATTCCTTATCCGCCTTGCTGGTTGGCTTTTTAAGACCGAGCGATACAACCCCTCGTTGTCTGACATTTCGAAAGCTCAATTGCTACTGTGGCTCCATGATATCTGCCTCGGAAGTGCCGAGATGGACCAGATTATAATTGCTATTGCAGGTCTAGAACCATCCCCAGATGTTCAAGATGTACTTCATAAGTCTAGATTTGCCAGGACATTGTGTCTCGGACTATCCTTAGTCACACAGTTGGAAAATGCGCAGTTGCTAAAGGCATATCTCTATGTGATGTTGCATCTTTTGCGCACTGGTTTCCCTCGTTTTGGAGATGCCGATGAACAAATAACAAGGGATCTATTGATTCAACTGATTACTAAAGGGGGCCCACTTTACGATTGCACCAGTCTCCCTGTGGGGTTACAGGAGATAGCAACCTGTGTAAAAGCTCGAATACTGCTTCGCTATGGTGAAGCACCAAGGGATCAGCTCTTCGAAATTAGTATTCCTTTTCTTCTAAAGTCTGTGACCCAGGAAGCATGCCAAAAAATGCTTCAAGAAGTTCATTTTTTAAGCCTTGCTGCAAATCAAGGGGTGCTTTTACAACTTCATGGTGAACAGAAATCATTGCAATGGACTGCTTACAATCAGATGGAGGAGATGGCTAAAAGTAATGAGAATCATTCATGCATGAACAAATAAGCTAACAAAATCTGTAGAAAACCATGTCATAAGTGTTAGCTATGGGTTAATTGTCCATGGGATAAATTCCAGTATAGCTGGGATGTTTATCAAGTATCTGGAGGCTTTTAACCGCATATTGGCCAAAGATTGTATGTATTACATTATATGTTTCTGATGTGTGCAATGATCTTCAACTGAATTACAATGGGGATAGCTAAAGCTGGGGAGGCAATTCTCCCAAAAATTGATATCAACAAAATGACACGCAGATTGGAGGATCCAAATGTCTATGAAGATGTACTTGACTTTATGACATTGATTGCAAAGAAAAGTTGAGCTTCAGGAATGTAAACAAGAGAAAGTACTGATTAAATTTGGGCAGATATCATTGTAGAGCTCATTTCAATGGACTTTATTGAAGAGGTCATGAAGAAACATCAGAATTCAAACAAGGCTCTCAATTGCATCAACACCCTCTGCTTGCATGGTATGGTTTTCCTTGAATGCTATATGTTCAGGTTCTCACATTTTCCTAGACAATATCAGGACCAAATTTATTTCAAATGATGGAATAGTGAAGTTAATTGGGAAATTTCAAGATCCTCACCCAAATGTGCAAATTTCTGCCCTTGAGTGCATCAAGGTGCTCTGCATGCATGGTATGGCTTACATTGGCCTTCCTTGACTGCTCTATGTCCAGATTCTCATGTTTTCCTAGACAATATCAGGACTGAATTTATTTCAAATGATGGAATGGGGAAATTAATTGGGAGATTTCAAGATTCCCAGAAGGATGTGCGAAAGTCTGCTCTTGATTGTATCAAGACCCTCTGTGTGCATGGTATGGCCTTCCTTGAATGTTATATGCTCATATGCTCACCTTTTCCCAGAGAGTATCAGGACTGAATTTATTTCAAGTGACAGAATAGAAAAATTACTTGGGAAATTTCAAGATTCCCACTGGAAGGTGCGAGACTCTGCCCTTGATTGTGTTGAGACCCTCTGTGTGCATGGTATGGCCTTCCTCAAATATTATATGTTCAGATTTTCAGATTTTCCCAGACGATATCAGGACTAAATTTATTTCAAATGATGGAATAGAGAAATTAATCAGGAACTTCCAACATTCTGACTTGGATGTGCAAATTTCTGCCCTCAATTGCATCAAGACCCTCTGTGTGCATGGTATGGCCTTCCTCAAATATTGTATGTTCAGATTCTCATCCTTTCCCAGACAATATCAGGACCAAATTTATTTCAAATGGTGGAATAGACAAATTAATCAGGAAATTTCAAGATTCTGACTTATATGTGCGACAATCTTCCCTTGATTGCATCAAGATGCTCTGCATGCATGGTATGGTCTCCCTTGAATGTTATATGTTTAAATTGTGATTTTTCCCAGACAATATCAAGACTGAATTTATTTCAAATGATGGAATAGAGAAAATAATCAGAAACTTCCAACATTCTGACTTGGGTGTGCAATTTTCTGCCCTCAATTGCATCATGACCCTCTGTGTGCATGGTATGGCCTTCCTTCAATATTATATGTTTAGATTCCCACCTTTTCCCAGACAATATCAGGACCAAATTTATTGCAAATGATGGAATAGATAAATTAATCAGGAAAGGTCAAGATTCCAGCTGGAATGTGCAAAATCTTGCCCGAGATTGCATCATGTCCCTCTGCATGCATGGTATGGCCTTCCTTGAATGTAATATGTTCAGATTCTCATGTTATCCCAGACAATATCAGGACTAAATTTATTTCAAATGATGGAATAGTGAAATTAATGGGGAATTTCCAATATTCCAACTCAGATGAGCAAGATTCTGCTCTTAATTGCATCAAAACCCTGTGCATGCATGGTATGGGATTTTTTAAATGTTATATGTCCATATTCTCATCTTTTTCCAGACAACATTGGGACAGAACTTATTTCAAATGATGGAATAGAGAAATTAATCAGGAAAGTTCAAGATTCCCACTGGAATGTACAACATTTTGCCTTTGATTGCATCAAGACCCTCTGTGTGAATGGTATGGCCTTCCTTGGATGTTACACATTCAGATTCTCATGTTGTTCCAGACACTATCAGAACCAAATTTATTTCAAATGGTGGGGTAGAAAAATTAATAGGGAAATTTGAAGATTCCAAGGAGGATATGCGAAGATATGCCCTCAATCACATCCAAGCCCTCTGTGTGCATGGTATGGCCTTCCTTGAATGTTATATGTTTATATTCTCATGTTTTCATAGACAATATCAGGACCAACTTTATTTCAAATGATGGAATAGTGAAATTAATTGGGAAATTTCAAGATTCCCACTGGGATGTGCAAAAATCTGCCCTCAATTGCATCAAGACCATCTGCATGCACAGTATGGAATTCCTTGAATGTGATATGTTTGGGTTCTCATGTTTTCCTAGACAATATTAGGACTGAATTTATTTTAAATGATGGAATAGAGAAATTAATGAGGAAAGTTCAAGATTCCTACTGGGATGTGCGAAAGTCTGCCCTTGATTGCATCAAGACCCTAAGTGTGCATGGTATGGCCTTCCTTGAATTTTATATATTTAGATTCTCACCTTTTTCCAGACAATATCAGGACTGAATTTATTTCAAATGACATAATGGAGAAATTAATTGGGAACTTCCAACATTCTGACTCAGGTGTGCAAATTTCTGCCCTTGATTGCATCATGACCCTCTGTGTGCATGGTATGGCCTTCCTTGAATGCTATATATTTGGATTCTCACATTTTCCAAGACACTATCAGGACCAAGTTTATTTCAAATGATGGAATAGAGAAATTAATTGGGAAATTTCAAGATTCTGACTTGTATGTGCGAAAATATGCCCTTGATTGCATCAAAACCCTAAGTGTGCATGGTATGGCCTTCCTTGAATGTTGTATGTTCTGATTCTCATGTTGTTCCAGACAATATCAGGACAGAATTTATTTCAAATCAGGGAGTGGATAAGTTAATTGGGAAATCTCAAGATTCCTACCAGAGTGTGCGAAATTCTGCCCTTGATTGCATCAGTACCCTCTGTGTGCATGGTATGGCCTTCCTTGAATATTATATGTTCAGATTCTTACATTTCCCAGAAAATATCAGCAGTGAATTTATTTCAAATGACAGAATAGAGAAATTAATCAGGAACTTCCAACATTCTGACTTGTCTTTGCAAATATCTGCCCTTGATTATATGAAGACCCTCTGCATGCATGGTATGGCCTTCTTCAAATGTTATATGTTCAAATTCTCACCTTTTTGGATGTCCCAGACAATATCAGGACCAAATTTATTTCAAATGAGGGAATAGAGAAATTAATCAAGACATTTCAAGATTCCCACCAGAATGTGCGAATTTCTGCCCTTGAGTGCATCAAGACCCTCTGCGTTCATGGTATGGCCTTAGTTGAATGTTACATGTTCAAAATTCTCACCTTTTACCAGACAATATTAGGAGCAAATTTATTTCAAATCATGGAATAGAGAAAGTAATTGGGACATTTCAAGATTCTCACCAGGATGTCCGAAATTCTGCCCTTGATTGTGTTAAGAGCATCTGCACACATGGTATATCATTATCTTCCCAGGATGACATATATTGTTTCTCACCTTTTGCAGCCCAGATTCTTGATGTTATATCCTTACGCCCCAACTTCTTGCTTGCTACCCACATACTGAAATCTGATGATGGTGACTCTGAAACCAAAGATTTTCTGGCGTCTCTCCTTGCCCGGTCTCTAGCTTCCAGTAAGTTTATATTGTTGACAATCTTGATCAGCCTCACACATAAACTGGTTTAGATCAGAATTTGACAGTAGTAGGGGATGCTCTGGATACTGTTTCCCGTCTTTTGCAAATGCCAAATACAAGCAAGTATGGCCTCCTCATCCTGGAACATATTTCCAAGAAACACAGTTGAGCTCATTTTTGTCCCGTAGTTTCATCACTTGATTTGACATACAAATTCACTGTAGTGGGATTGGTCAGTCAGTCTGAAATACGTGACACTCTCCATGCACTGTTGTTGGATATTGATGATGTAGCTCGCATCACGGCTGTAGAAGGATTGCAGATCTTGGGATGGCTCTAATTATACATGTATCAACCAATTTAAACAATACTTAGATTATTATGCTCATATTAGCCACCCCCTCTCCCTCCCCCCAAAGAAGTGCATCATCGTCACACTCGCTCCAGCCGCTCGCACTCACACTCAATCTGTCATACTCACACTCAAGCACGAGAAATCCCTATTCTTACCATTGTCATACTCACTCTGCCTGCTCACACTCACACTCCGTTTATATTCATCATCATGTTCAAGTGCATATATTCCACAAAGTATTTGTAGCGAGTAAATAAATAAAAATGACTTGCAGCTCCGGTTGAGACTGGAGGGAATGGAGAAGTGAATTACGGATAAGTAACTACACATTAAAAAAACATAGAATCCTTTTAAGACCTTCAGCTATGACTAGTAAGCACTGTCTAGAGTATTTATTTGGTATAGTAATAATATGAAAAACATTCAAAACGAAACACGACGCTCCTCTCTTTGCAGTTTCCGGCAATTTCTGATTGAATCCCCTCCAACGAACACTACGATTCAGCAAGATTGAAAGATCTGCATGTGATATTATACATTTTCGTAGCGACTTGTATAACTATCAGTCCAAACGTTTGACATATAGAACACTCTCAGATGGATCCCAACCATCCCCGCTGAACTGACTAGTAAGCAACTGCCGATGCCCGAAATTTCCTTGACCATCATTAAAAGCAACATACGCCGCATTGTCTTTAAACCCAATAATATCCGCACATCCACTACCCGTGACATCAGCCATAAACCGCGGATGTTCATTAACCCTCCAGCCTTGCTCATATCCAAAGTCGCGGGAAACAAGCCTCGTTTCTTCAAAGCTGCCATTTCCTCTGTTCTTCGATACGTAGACGCCACCTTCACCGAACCCAACAATATCTCCAAGTCCATCGCCATTGATGTCTACGATAAGACGGAGATGCTTCTCGACGCGCCAGTTGTTGTTGTATCCAAACTCTTTGAGCACAGGAATCGCTGGATCGACGATGCCATTCCCTTTGTTGATCCCGAGATAGACGCCATCGTCATAGAAGCCGATAATATCAACACGATCTCTACGTGTCACAGTGGCGAGGGTCCGAACATGCTTATCAATGCGCCAACCGCTCGAGAAGGTGAAATCATATGAAACAGCTTGGGGGACTTCGAATGTCCAATTGCCCCTGTTTTTCGCAATAACGACGCTCGTCTCTCCAAATCCAATGATATCGGGGAAACCTTGTCCGTAGAAGTCGGCCAAAAAGCGGAGATGCTTGTTGAGCCGCCAGCCCTTATCATAACAGAGGTCATCGAGAACAATGGAGGGCTCAGTGAATCTTCCCGAGTCGTTCTTGGACAAGAAAACACCTGCGTCACCAAATCCAATGATATCAGCGCGACCAGTGTTCCTGATATCGACCATATAACGGATGTGTTTATCGACGCGCCAACCGGCGTTGTATGTAAAATCATCAAGCTTGTCCACGAAGTCATTGAATTCCTTTACGTTGCCTCTCCTAGTAGCGACGCGGACATGTGTGTCAGCAAACCCGACGAGGTCATACAAGCCGTCGCCAGTGGTATCTGCAAGGAGCCTGACATTTCTAGCGTTCGTATATTCGAGAACACCGGGGTTGCCGGGGGGAGTGAAATTATCCCTGCTGAAGCTCCAGAAAGAGACGTTACCATCGGCCTTGAAACCGATGATGTAGGGGCGACCTAAAGTTTTGATGGTGGGGACTATCGTGATGATCAATGATTGAACACATCACTGTAATATATATCATTTGAGGCTTACCAAGTTGGTCCTGGGTGAATACCCCGGCACGCTTAGGAGGAGTAACGAGGGTCTTGGCCAAGTGCTGGGCAAATCCGACGATTGTAGGTGTAGCTATTGTATGATTCAAGTCAGTATCGGAGCTGGGATTGCGATTGATAAATCAAACATACGATTCCAGGACCCTGCAGTTGGGAACAGCCCCGCACCGGTCACATAGACATTCCCTTTTGCTAAACCGAAAGGACGATAGGTCTTGTCCACTGATGCATGTTCCACAACACCCTCGTCCGTGACAAAAACATCGGTCATGAATGTAGTCGATGCCTCGTGAAATAAAGATTTGACGCGGTTTCTGTACGGTTTTAAATTGGAGGGGACACCGTTGATAGTCTCCCACTTCCCATCATCACGGTTCCAGTACTCGAGTTCACGGCCATCGGCAATAACTCTGATGGCGTCGATTCTGTTCGTACGTCAGAACCATGGATTATTTCAGAGCAAGGCGATCATACGTTGATTGTTCCATATTATCCCAAAGTTGCATAGCTGATTCTGGTAAATTCAGGTGGAGTCGGATATTTGTCGTGACGTCGGGATCGCTCGTGTTCAGCTCCACCTTAGAATTTGTGCCCGTGGGATGCTCACCAAGGGTGGAGCAGGCTGTTCAATTGAGTTTAGTCAAGCTGTCACGCTGAAGAATCGAAATGAAATAAAATGTAGCCTACAAACGATAACATAGCCTTCGCTGTTGGTCAACTGCTCAGGGGTAAGCATGTCCCCATTATCTGGAGCCAAGCTCGTGAAAAGCTTTGAGGAACTTTGTGCCTTTTCCTCGGCGTTTAGTCCTGGTCCTTGATACCCTTCCGGTTCGTAAGTCCCGTTGACCTGGATATGCCATTGGAGATTGTTCTCGTCGCGTCCGCGCACATGGCAAGCCGATATGACTGGGACCTGTGGAGGACTGGACACTGCGCCATCAGCCTGTCCAAACCAAGTCTGGTTGGGCCTGAAGCGGGCTCTGATTTGGGAACGGAAGTGGGAAGTGAGACGTTGGCCTGCACGGGGCCTGATCTCCTCGATGGAGTTAATGAGGATGGTAGTAGCAGGGATAGCACCTGTCGCGAGGATCACATTTGTCTTGCCACCCCGCAAGGTGAGTGGGCCACGTGAGGTATGCAGGACACGCGCGTGTGCGGGCTGGTCTGGCCCTCCCGGCTCGACTTCAAAGCGTTTAACAACAACATCAGTGACCATCATGATCGGTTTACCCGCTGGTGGATTCCGCCTTGCCAGTTTGTTTTGCAATTCATTGATTGAAAGTAGCGATCCGACAGTTGAGAAGTGCCTGAATCCTGTTGTAGGTCGACCAACAGGCACTCCGGTAGCCAGTCTTGCTGGTTTCGCAGACACAGCTCGTGGGATAGTGGCAAGACCTTCACGAAGGTAATGGTCAAACCGTGTTTGCAAGTTTGCCCGGAAGACAGGGTCCTCGACTGACCGGAAGACAGAGTCCTCGATCTTGTCGGCGCGTTGGACATGGAGTAGTCTATCGACACCCTTGTAAAAGTCTGGATTCCTGGCGATTTTCTTCATGAATTCAGGGAAGTCGTCCATAAGGTCAAAGGTTTCGTCCTCGTTCACGTCGTCATCCTCGTCCTCGTCCTCCTCATCATCGTCATCGTCATCGTCATCGTCATCGTCATCGTCCTCATCGTCGTTCTCATCATCATCATCGTTCTCCTCGTCGTCGTCCGGGTGCACGTAGATAGCGCGAGGAGACCAAATCGACCAGAACGCACTGCGGCCACCGAAGAATGGACTGGACCCACTCAGGTCCTGTGATACCGCATGAGTGCTTTCTTAGTGAACAATAAACGAAAGCCCTACTATCTTTTTTTTGGCTGTTTCAGACGACAGCTCCCAGGGAAAAGTTTCGGAAACATCACGTTGAACGAATTGGAAGGGAAGAGGGAGATTCTAGAATGAAATTATTGTAAGACGGGCGGCCCTTTTGCATGAAAATCAAAAAAGCAAAGCTGTACCTGGAAGTGATCCGGAAGCCAGAATCCTAAGTCGTCAATCAATCAATATGAAGATGCTTGAACGTCTGAAGATTGATGGACACTTACCACCTCGTTCAAGAAGGAGGATCTTCCTGAAAGGATTCAGCCTGAGGGCCTCATCGATATATGCTAAAGCGCAGAAACCACTTCCGACGACAATGTCATCAAATTCTCCATTTTCTAAGGGTGAATGGCGTGGTGAACCCTTTGAACTGAATGGGTACGTGGTTGAATCTCACCAGCGATAAGCCTCCAAGTATTATCATCAACGAAACAGTCCTTGTTCATTGCAGATGCGACAGTGATCGACTGCGGTCCGGGAACTGGATATCCGCCAGTGAAGGTGCGTGAGCTCGCCATCACTGAAGACACTTGATGTGGATCAAGGACGCCGAGAACTTTAGAATTGACATTGGTTGTCATATTGGAGATCGCAGGACTTTCGTCTGAGAGAGATGGGAAATCGCTCCAGCAAGTTGAGATAGAAAGAGAATGTGAGAGCTGTTGTTTTTATCTGCATCGATAGGGTTTGACTCAAACAAGCAATATTTTGAAAGAGCATGCTTCTTGCTATTGTAGCGGTGATCACCCTTGGACTGGTGGTGATTTAATCGAAAAGACCAAAAAGGGGTCAGAACACAGGTGACATCCTTGGAAGCTTTCTGGGGAAAAAAAAGAACAAGGCAGAGATGGAGCGACGCTGGAGTATACCGGACTGTCAAGAGATGATATCGATAACGGCGAATTGACAGAACAGCTTCGAACGATGAGATCTTTCAGTACCAGTTTCACCTGCGACGGTCCTTCAAATATTCACTCTTGATCATCACAGATAACTCAAAAGTGTAGCCCAAGACTATTTATACTTTATATCTGAAATCGGAGGTGAAGTTTACTCCGATATGACCAGAGACTTTGGAGGCAGGGGGAAAAAAAGGCAACCGCGCAAAAACAGAATGGGCTGATCATCAGACAAATCCACAAACAGACTTCTTACCAGCCGGGCGGGCTCTTTACAAGGTAGCCTGTGAATAACAAAGTAATAAAAGAGCGAAAAAAAACCGGCGTTAAGGCATACATCGTGTCGAAAGAGATGGTGCTGGAAGAGGAGAAAAAATAAAGGTGATTACATAACTTTCCAAGTTGACAGTTGAACTGATCACTATTCTTGCTTGCACCGTGAATCCACAGTTTCATTGCTTCAAGTTGTCATGAGTGAATGTAGTCGCTCCTTTCTTCGCTCTTGCTTCGTTCTTTAGATAGAAGCTACTGTGCATAGTAAGCTACTAGTTTTACCACTACAATCACTTTTTTGTTTGCTCATAACAAAACATTCATTTCCACACATCTTCATACGCAACTTTAGTTGGGAACCGAAACGAAATGCCACTTTTGGGCGTTAGTAGCCTGAAGACTGGCTATCGCACCGTTAAAAGAGTCGGGTGCTCCACTGACAACGGGGAGATTGACCGCCAAGCCACTAACATTCTCAGTAGGGGCCAGAGGATCGAGGAAAATCCTAGTATCGTAAGAATCAGCATTCAATATCACGTAGGTTGTCACGAGACTTCGCACTTGTAAAGCAGGGTGCCAGGGACCTTCCGGATGGTGAAACGCGTGACGGGTTGAGCTACATTCACAATGCGGCCGATAAGGGCCGTCCCATTCTGTGGCAGATCACCCTGAGCAACTTTGATATCGGGGGCGAGGAAGTGATTAAGAATGGTGGAGCTCCTCAACGTGTAGAGGTCCCTGTTCCCATCCCTCGTGATAATCCACTGCAAGTGCGTAAGGGTGATGTGCTCGCGGACCAAGACTCATGTCCTACCTTGTGGTGATCTCCACCCTTTGATACCAGGCCAAGAACTAACGATAAACGGAAAGAAGTTAGCGGTTGCAGGTGAATTGAAACAATATTTAATGCGTGTGTAATACCTGGCTTACCGACAGTATCTGCCACGTCAAGGACAGTTCCTGTCTGGGAGTTGACAATCTTATAGGCCCCATTTTGCAGGGTCTGAGCCACATTTTGCAGAGGTGGAGCCACAGGCGCCGTAAGGAAGGACCAAATCTGGGCACGATTGGCGTTGTCCCTAGCCTGAAGAGCAACAGGTGGGCCGTCGGCATGAATGTCAAGTACTCGATCACGGTCTTGGATGTTGTGTAATTCCTGACCGGTTACGAGCGCAACCGCCAAGTCGTCATCATACAAAATTCTATAAGAATCACGGTCAGCATTCGATATCAAGCAGACTATAGAAGGACCTTCACACCTGTACTTATCCGCAAAAGGCTCTATGACGAAAACACACTGGACTATACCTCCAGCAAGGCGATGCTCAGAGTCATTGGGCTGTGCGTCTTCCAGCTGAGGACAAAGGTAGCGAGCCTGATTTTGTTGGTTCTGGATCTTCCACTTGTTTTGGGCCGCGTCGCCAACTCTGATGAGTTTCCACTGTGAAGACAGAGTGCATCAGCATATGTTCGAGCGGACAAAGCATGCATCATCTCCTACCCTCTGATTATCTCCACCATGCCATCCCCAACCCAAAACTAATGACGCTCAGGTCAACATAGTGCTACAATCCAGTGGAGATGACGCAGGCGTACCAAATAAATTCCGGTTTTCGTTGCCTGTGAAGTCAAGAACAGTGTGGGTCAGGTCGTTGCGAATCGCATAGACATCGTCAGGTACCAAAGGCATATTGTGCGATGTAGAGACTCGATTTCAAGAATGGGGAGTCAGAGAGAAATTGGACGCTTGGATGTCTTGTAAATCGGGAACATCCGATTCCATACGGTCACCAGAAAGTAGATCATGAGGCTTGCAAGATGTGATAATGTTGTCCGATGCCATATGGTGGCTTTTGGGGGTGCGTAACAAAAGATGGAAGTAAAACAAAATCGTGTTTGCTGATGGATGGATTGGCGATACCGATTCTAAAAAAGTGAGGGTACAATGTATCCAAAAACGCGTTAAGATCAATAGTGAAGCATGTTAAAGAAGTCCGTTACTGTCCGCAGTATCATCTTCTCTGTCATATTCATTCTCATCCGGTGAGTTTTCCTTGTTTTTCTTCCTTGTGGCATTCACTCTTCTCCTTTTGTTCATACACGCCTAGGAGAATTCTCAAGTCCTTTGCCTTTTTACATGAATTACAACGCCGGGACTCAGGAGCCCATTGGACCGCAAAAGCACGCGCGCGGTAATTATGGGCTTCACGAGAGGTTGGATGGATAAGTTAACTGTCGCGTCTTAGACAAATATAAATGTTAGAGTCGCTAGTGGAGAATGATGAGACAAGGAATCCGTGGGTACGAATTTCTTGTTTGTGCCTAGGGCTTGCCCGGGCTCCTCAAGTTTGGATCTCGGAAGGCGAAGGGGATTGGTCTGTGCGTGGTCCCAATCGCGCCGAAAGATTTGGCCATAGCCTGAGCTGGGCGTAGTCTTTCGGGAGAGATTTGATTGGCCTGAGATAGCGGCCCAATCATTTGATCCAAACCAATTCAGAAATAATCTGAAGGGGAGTCCGAGCAAGACCTGAGCGTCTGGTGAGTACGATTGTGGCAAACAAGTGCCGAAACCAACCAGCTGTACCAGACGCTGAAGGGATGGTGGGTGGGTTGAAAAATTTCTTATGAGGACTTGTAAATGGTTTTTTCCCGCGTCAGAACCAGGTCCAAGGCGATGGGGAGAAGCACTCCCTATCGCAATTCATTTATTCATTATTTACGCATATGATTTTCGAAAGAAGAAGCTGTTCTGACGCTGGGCGTTATCTTATCCGATAATGAGCCAGTCCTCGTTCCTCGGACTTGCTCATCGCGGAATTGACGCACTTTTTGGGTAGTGTGGATGAGTGACTGAGGGCATTCTCGGTGATCTCCGATTCTGAAAAAGGCACGTGTTGCTGTCAAAACAATTCAAGTCTTCCTTCAACTTAGAATCGGTACTTTCATTACGCATTATCGATGGTGATACCATCCCTAAAACCACCATACGGCATCGGGACAACCTTATCACATCTTGAAAGCCTCATGATCCACTTTTTGGTGACTGTATGGAATCGGATGTTCACGATTTACAAGACATAACAAACCTTTCTGGCTCCCCCATTCTTGAAATCGAGTCTCTGCATCGCACAACATGCCTTTGGTACCTGACGCTATCTATGCGATTCGCAACGACCTGACCCACACTGTCCTTGACTTCACAGGCAACGAAAACCAGAATTTTGGTACGCCTAACAGTCATCTCTACTGATTCTCCACTGGCTTGTAGCACTATGCTGACCCGAGCGTCTTTAGTTTTGGGTTGGGGATGGCATGGCGGATATAACCAGAAGGTAGGAGATCAGGTTTTGTCCACTGGCACACATGCTGATGCACTCTCTTCAGTGGAAACTCATCAGAGTTGGAGACCCGAACGATAACAACTGGCAGCTCCAGAACCAGCTCCTCCGAGCCAATCAGCGTCGTTTTCTTTCTCGCCAGGCCAATGCCGCTCATCGCCTTGTTGGAGAGGTCGCCAATGCCAATGCGACTTTCGTCATCGAGCGGATCGCGGGGCCCTCTGAAAGGTACAGGTACGGAGTCTCAGTTGAATATCTGTATGTTATCGAATGCTGACAAGTTATGATTGTAGAATTTTGCATGATGGCCAGGCGGTCACTCTCATAACCGGCGGTGGCGCGGAGGCAGCAGCACACAACATTTTACCGGCCCATCAAGTACTCGACCTTCATGCCGATGGCCCACCTATTGCTCTTCAGGCTAGGGACAACGCCAATCGTGCCCAGATTTGGTCCTTCCTTCCAATTGCTCAGTTGCCTGTGGAAAATGGCATCTATCGGATCGTCAACGAGACAGGACTTGTCCTTGACTTAACAGCTGGTAATGATGCTGGCCTGGGTGCGTACACATTAAAAATATTGTCTCTATTCACCTACAACCGCCTGACCTTCTTTCCGTTTATCATTAGTGCAAGGCCTCGAATCACAGCAGACGGTAGGACCATGAGTCTTTGTCCACAGGCACATCGCGCTGATGCACTCGCAGTGGATTGTCGCGAAGGATCAGAACAGTGAGTACTACAGGTTCGAGAGCTCCAGCTTTGCTGGTCGCTTCCTCGCCACTCCGCCCGGTCCTCCAGGGAATAATACAACTCTTACAACCCGAGCCCAAGCCGCGCGTTTTAACATCCGGAACGTCCCTGGCACCCAACTATACAAGTGCGAAGTCTCCTGACAATCTGCCGTGATATCGAGTGCTGATTTGTACGATACTAGGATTTTCTTTGATCCGCTGGCCGTAACTAACAATGTTAGTGGCTTGGCGGTCAATCTTGTCGGTGGGGCAGTCAGGCTTCAGGCTGCTGTTGCCCAGACGTGGTCTTTCGTTTAATGATGCAGTTGAAAACACGCATGGATTAGTACGGACAATATCATCAGTGCTTCCCTCGTCTAAATTTTGCGTAGGAATGTGTGCAAAAACAATGTTGATTACGAGTGAGGAAGAATTTCAGAGTATTGTAATAGTGTATATATTCGAGTGCACGAAACGGATACTTTCAGTATTTTATTGTAGTTTGAGGGCAAGCCGGAATTTGTCGATTTCCTAGCCTCGCTTGCAGTATGATTGCATTAATCAAACTTGCCGTCTCCTGTCCCGTGGAGATTTTGGGTAGGGGGAAAAAGGAACGCTGGAATGTTAATGAACTTGATCAAGTTCCGCCTCAACCGACACACAAATTTGAAATTTGAAATTAAATGGACATCCAGGATAATAATAAAAAACAAGAAACCCATGGTATCAGCATCAAGAGAAGTCTAGGACGCTTCTTGACTTCTTACTTCCATCATCCCCCCCGGGGTCCTAGGTAAACAAAGCCACTAAGCTAATATTTTTCTTAATTTCCCTGCCTTTTCTCCCCTAATCCGCCTACAACACCACCCCAACACTCGACTTACAAGTGCCCATTACTATACCCCACCACCGATACCCCCCTCTATTTCCCCCTCTTAGATCCATGGACAGGACCAAGGACAAGGGTAGGTCAGCAAGAAATGCTGCCAGCACACCCATACGTGAAGGGACCCCGGTTAACTCCCAACGAGGACTAGCCACTCGATCAGACGTCAACACGTTGATTGCCGGCAACCCTGGACCTGTTACTAACATATCTGATGCCCGTAGATGGCTCGAATCAAAAGGGTGGGTACTCTCCGGTGAAGAATATGACCGCAGCAAGATCGCCAAGATCCTGCTTACCGTCTCCCTGCTACCGAAGATGCCACCAGAGGCAGTCAGCGCCATCCGAGCATCTGCCTTCATTCTCGAAGACGATATTGCTGATAAGGCATCCACACTGATTGCTTCAACTGTAGCCAACAAGGTAAATGAAAGCCTGGCAAATGTCCTAACGGAGCTGGCGGCCACCCGTTCCTTTTTCGAAGCCAGCTCCACCCAGCAAGCCAACACGACCCTGAGCCTCAAGGAAATCGCAACACAAAATGATGCTGCCGTAGCGAGCCTAACTGATGCTGCATCCAAGATCGCTGCCTCCTCGGCTCCCACCGATGTTCCAACCTCTATCAATTGGCCGTCGCTACCCAGCTTCCAACCCTCCCAACCCTCTCTTCCTCTCTCCTCCCATGACCCGAATTCCCCACCATCCGTCAGCCGCCTCCAACAACGGCTCCTCCTGGCTGCCAGGACGGTGCTAGTCCATGTTGAATCTGACGATGTAACCGCACCTGCTGACCGCTCACCCGCCGCTCTCAAGAAGATCTGCCAAGAGATAAATGACAACCTTGCCGAGCTGGATGAAGATGACTCCCTCCGTCCTTGGGAGCCTAGCGACAACCCAAAGCCCAAGACGCTTGTTTGAGGCATTCAGGCCCTAGAGAGAGGAGGTTTCCTCTTTGACTTAGACTCCCCCTCCTCTGCTGACCGCTTCAGGGAATACACCTCTGTTCATGCTGACTTCCTTTTCCCTCACCTAGGCTATTCGGCCGCTGTCAAGACCAAAAGCTACAATCTGATCCTCAAGTTTGTACCATGCACAGGCGCCTTCGACCCAGGAAACACCGACTGTATTGCCGACCTCACGGCTAACAACAACCTTCCACCAGGATCAATCACCTCAGCCTCGTGGCTCAAGCGTATCAACCGGCGTGCCCCCCAGCAGAAGGTCGCCTCGCTCAAAATCTCCTGCGCCTCTCCTGAAGCCGCCAACCACCTCCTCTGTGAGAGGGTCTTCGTGGAAGGCCACGTAGTAACTGTCAGAAAGGATCTACGTGAACCGATACGATGTAATAAGTGCCAAGGCTACGGCCACATACGAGCCTCTTGCAAAAATATCGAAGCCTGCGCCCACTGCGCCAGTACTAACCATACCACCACTGACTGCCCCCCTAACCAACCTGCCCATTGCCACTCCTGTGGGTCTGATTCTACTCACCCCAGCTACTCACGTAGCTGCCCAGCCTTCCTGGCCCGATGCAAATCCCTCGATACCAAGTACCCAGAAAACAATATGCCATATTTCCCAACAGGCGAACCTTGGACATGGGCCACAGCCCCACCCAAGCTTTCCCTCTCGCAGCCGGAGCATAGACCTCGTCTCTCCCCCGCGCAGTCCCTACCCTCCCATCCCGGCCACACCCAAAGCTCCATTCCTCCACCTCCACGCCGCCAGACCAACCTCGATCAGTTTCTTATCCCTAGCAACATAGGGTCCCAGTCCCAACGCAGATGCTCTCGCCCCTCATCCCCTTCCCATACCCAACATGAATAGGCGCGTCCCTAAGGCACCCGAAAGGCTTCGCATTTGGCAACAGAACGCACACAAATCCAGATCCGCTCAGCAATTTATTCTTAACTCCGCCCAACCTGAGTGTTGGGATATTATTGCAATACAAGAGCCCTGGCTGGACCTCTTCAGCAACACCAGAGGGTCTTCCTTCTGGCGTATTTTATACCCTACTAATCACCTCCTCGATGGAGAATCTCGTTCTCGCTCCATTCTTATGATTAATACTAACATTTCCACCGACACTTATACCCAGCTTGATGTTCCCAGTGCTGATGTCACTGCGGTCCGTTTCTCGGGCGCCTTTGGTCATCTTTCTGTCTTTAACATCTACAATGATTGTACTCACAACGATACCCTAGACGCACTATCACTTTATTTCGCTACTAACCCCCCTACTCCAGATGACCCCATGCTCTGGGTGGGCGACTTTAACCGGCACCACCCCCTGTGGGAATCCGCCAACAATCGCCATCTTAATTCCTCCGAGGATAGTGTACAGCCGCTGCTCGACCTCCTCAGAGATCACGATATGGACCTGATCCTCCCTTCAGGCACTCCCACCTACGAAACCGCTACTCACAACTGGACCAGGCCAGACAATGTCTGGCTTTCCCACCATGCCCTTAATCTGCTAATCTCCTGTAACACTGACCCAACTCTCCGCCCAGTCCTTGCAGATCACCTGCCAATTATTACTATCATAGACATGCCTGTCGCTCGTTCACCCCCTCAGCCTTCACCTAACTTCAGAGATATCGACTTCGTAGAGTTCAACAAGGCCTTAGACACCCAGCTACAGCGAGACTCTCCGGCCCTGCCCATCACATCCAAGGACGAATTCCACAACAAAGTAAACCAGTTAACAAACATCATTCAAGCAACCATCGACTCCCTAGTCCCTATGAGGAAACCCTGCCCATATTCAAAACGATGGTGGACCCCGGAACTCACTGCCCTCAAGAAGAAGAAAAATCAGCTCAGCAATCTCGCTTACAAGCACCGCGACATCATCGACCATCCTGCCATAGCTGAACACAAAAAGGTAACCAAGGAGCTTGCAGCCGCCATAGACGTTGCAGCGAAATCTCACTGGTTGGATTGGCTGGAGAACATCTCAGCTCAGCAGATATACACGGCCAACAAATACATAACTGATGAGCCTACTGACTATTCTAGCGCGCGCGTCCCTACCCTTAAAGTCACAACCAACGGCGCCCCTGTCCTAGCCTCTTCTAATTCCGATAAGGTCAAAGCCCTAGCGGCTTCCTTTTTCCCCCCCCCTCCGGAAGACCCCATTGTGCCAGACTGCACCTATCCTGCCCCACTCCCAGGCATCAAATTCTTCACCAAACGACGTATTAGGGAGGTTGTACAAACACTCAAACCCTTCAAGGCTCCCGGGCCTGATGGCATCCCCAATATCATCCTCATTAAATCCATCGACGTTCTAATTGACCACCTATACTACATCTTCAAAGCCGTTCTCGCCCTCGACGTTTACCACGAACGCTGGCTCACTTCCACCACTCTGGTTCTCCGTAAACCAGACAAACCGGCCTATGACGTTGCAAAAGCCTACAGGCCTATCGGTCTCCTGGATACCATAGGCAAAGTTCTCTCCACCCTAGTTGCTGCTGACCTTTCCTTCCTAGCCGAAAAACACTCCATGCTGCCTCCAGGCCAATTCGGAGGACGCCCCGGCCGTAATACAACCGATGCAATACACCTCCTAACCCACAAAGTGAAGGATGCCTGGCGTGCAGGTAAAGTCGCGGTCGCCCTCTTTCTCGACGTGCAAGGGGCCTTCCCGAACACCGTCAAAGAAAGGCTTATCCACAACATGAAAATCCGTAGAGTGCCGTCCTGCTACATACGCTTGGCTGAAAGGATGCTAACTAACAGAAAAACCTGCCTTCGGTTCGACGACACTACCTCAGAGCCCATCGCTATCGTCAATGGCACCACCCAAGGATGCCCTCTTTCCATGATCTTCTATGCTTTTTATAACGCCCCGCTTATACAGGTGGCATCAGGTAAGGACGAATCCTCCATCGGCTTCGTTGACGATTCGATGTTCCTGGCAACCGGCAACACACTCCAAGAACCCCACAACTCAGTTAAGAGCATGATGGAAAGGCAAGATGGGGGCTTCGACTGGTCAAACTCGCACAATTCCCCGTTCGAACTATCCAAGTTAGCTATTATGAACTTTCCTCGCTCCTCCCTGGATATCCACCCAGCCAACCTCAAGCTTACCAGACACAACCCCGACGACTCAGCGGTAACCCAGACTGTCAACACTGTCAACACCTACAAATATCTAGGAGTCCTAATCGATCCCAAGCTGCGCTGGGCCGCGCATCACCAAAAGGTAATCGCCAAGGCAACGTGGTGGGTCCTCCAGGTCGCCCGCTTGTCCAAAGTTTCAGGTGGCATGCCCCCCAACCGCATCCGTCAACTATATAACACCGTTGCAATCCCTGCCTTTACATATGCTGCTGACGTTTGGTATACAGGCATCCACCCCTCTCCTTCCGGCCTCAAACGCCTCGGTTCGGTCGCCATCACCAAGAAACTGTCCGCCATCCAACGCCGCATAGCCAGAACTATCACAGGTGCCCTAAACACCACGGCCGGGGACGTACTTGAAGCACACGCCAACCTCCTCCCAGTTGATCTCCTATTTGACAAAGTCCTGTTCCGAGCAGCTACACGTATAGCCGCTCTCCCTCCAGCACACCCTCTATATCTACTCTCTCGCAAGGCGGCCAAACGATATGTCAAGAAGCACAGGTCCCCTCTCCACTCGCTATTTTATACCACTAACGTCGACCCCAGCAAAGTCGAACCGATTACAGCCATTCGGCGACGACCCAGTTACAGACCGGTCTTTACAACACACATCCCTGTCGGCAAGCCTGAAGCTCTCACAGCCGCCGTCGTGCACCATAACACAAAGGTATCAGTTTATTGTGATGGCTCTGGCTTTGATAATGGTACTGGGGCTGCAGCGGTCATGTACATCAACAGAGTTGAAAAACGCTCTCTCCGCTTCTACTTAGGCCCTTCCAAGGCCCACACGGTCTATGAAGCAGAGCTCGTAGGCCTAACGCTGGCTTTACATCTACTGACCTCTCTTCATTTTCGACTTAACTCTTATTCCATTATTGGTACTGACAGCCAAGCAGCTATTCTAGCACTCACCAACCAGAGATCTCACCCGGCTCACTACCTCCTCGATCATGTCCACGATATGGCGGAAAGCCTCCACGCCCGACAACACCTTCTCCTCCATCCACTAGACCCCAAGCCCCACACCCACGACGTCATCAACCTGCAAATCCACTGGACGCCAGGTCATGCAAACTTCCCTCCGAATGAACGCGCTGACGAGCTGGCCAAGTCCGCAGCCCAAGGTGTCTCCAGCCCTAATAACCTCCTGCCACCTCACCTTCGAGGTAAACCTCTCCCCTACAGCTTGTCCGCCCTAAGGCAGGAGAACCTTTCCTGCATCCGCGTCAAATGGAAACAACGCTGGAAGAAATCCCCACGATATCCTCTGCTTAGATCTATTGACCCTTCTCTCCCCTCTAACAGATACCTCAAACTAGTAGGACCACTCGACCGACGCCAATCCGCCATCATCACCCAACTTCGCACAGGACACTCCCCTCTCAACCAGCACCTCTTCCGCATTCACCGATCCGAAACCCCTACATGCCCTCATTGCCAGGGGCTTACCATTGAAACCGTACACCACTACCTTATCCAATGCCCGCACTACCAACACGAACGTCACACCCTACGATGGAAACTCAAGCGCAAAGCCGAATCCCTCACGTTTCTCCTCTCTAATCCCATAGCCATCAAGCCTCTCCTCAGTTACATACACTCCACCAAACGTTTCAAAACTCAAGCCCAATCTGCCCGTCACACTGCCCCACCCGCAACCTAACCCAACTGCCACCACACTATACGAACTCTGATCCTTCCAAGCCCAGTTCACCCATACGACGCACTCTCACACACCCAGTACATATATATGCACACCGTACCTGGCGCTCGCCTCACTAGCCATGCCATCTGGCCTGCTTTTCCCCGCACTAACCTCCTCTCTCTTCATTAGCATGTCAGGGCTGTCACCGAGACGCTCACTCCTCTTTTCCCTGTTACCCGCTCTGTGGGCCCCGTTGCTTACCCAGAAACTCCCGTCTGTCTCTCAACATCTGTCTCTCTTTCTCAGGTTTTAATAGGGGAGCGTGGTCTAAAACGGTGGAGGATACACCGGCCGGCTTTTACTCCGCTGCTTTGTCAGTGGGGGGGCATGGCATTCTACGGCTCTTGTAGTCTTAGTTACGTGTTGACTTAACACACCAGTTTCAGTTCACTCTCCTTAATTAGATACCTGATCGCATGTACTGTGTAACTTGGGGACGTAGTCCCTCCAGCACAATAAATTTGAAATAAAAAA
>MU130492.1:140021-165528 GCA_015039465.1 Phlegmacium glaucopus | reverse complement strand
GATAAGATATAAGATGTAAGATAATAAAAGATTAAGGAATGAATCAACGAGTCAAAACTCGTATACCTCAACAGCATGAACGTCAATCAATCATTTAAGTACAGGAGACTCGGGGCATACGCACAATCGATCCTCGAGAGAATGCATGATTGAGACCAGCAAGAACACCAAAATACTTCTTTCCGGGCTCTGGAGGATTTATTAAAGGGTCAGTCGCATATCGCGCATCTCACAGAGAGGACATTTACTTGGTGCGCTCATGAAAGCGCGAACAAATATAAGCTCGTATCACGGTGAACCAGTGTGCAGTCGTTCGAGCTAGTGATGTTAAAGGCTCGGCCTGAGCTCTCAGGCCGAGCCGAGCCGAGCCACGGTAGCCTAAGCCGTCACAGGCCGTCAAGTAGGGCTTGAACGGCCCACGGCTTGGGCTTCAGTATTTTCAGGCCCTGAGCCGCAGCTCAGGCCTCGGCTTGAGTGGCTTGAAACTGTATAGTCGGATCATTCCTTTATAACATTACCATAATAGACATATCTTTCCCACAGATAAGCTCCGAGTTGTTATGTCATTATCAACGGACATACCGCGTCAACCCCGGATCACACGACCCACCGCCAAACTTGTGGATATCAACAATGGTGAGAAAGCACCACTTGCGTTTCAACGTGCTGCGGTTGCAGCCGTCACTGCCCGTCTTGAGGCGCCTTCACCTTCTCCGTCTCTCCCACCCTTAAGCCCCTTACCTGCGTTGACTCGACAAGTGTCTTCCAATACCGATGAAGACACTGATGACCAAGAATCCATCTCTACAACGAGAAAACGCCACATCATTATCTCGTCTGATGATGATAGTTCCATCGAAGGTGGCGGCAAACAAAAGAAAAAGCAAAAGAAGCGGAAGGCAAAGGCAAATGGTATGTTACTAATAGATTTTGAAAATTCTAGGCTTTCATTAGTCCCAATCTTAGATGATCTAGTAACAAATGAAGATGGAATGTACCATGATGTGAATGTTAATGACATTGGTGAAAATCACACAAGAATAATGAAGGCCGATCCCACCACAGATATTAAGTATTTCTTCAGTGAACCTTTCGGTTTGGATGGGCATGGCAAGAAGAAGAGGCGACACTGTAATATTTGCAAGTGAGTCTTCGTAAATGTTTGTATTTTACCTTCTCTCATTCACTCTAGGAAACGTAAGGGCTACTTGCCAAGTGGCCTCGGCGACGATTGTTCATCACTGCGTAGACATTTACAAGCCTATCACAGGGTGTGTTACGTTTGTACATTGAGTTTGCCATTATCTAACCGAAGCAACAGACAGAATATGAGAAGTGGGCAAAGCCAACTGGCTTCCTCTCGATGCTCTCCAAAGATTCAGCGGCGCGGAAGGTTGCTGAGGTGGCAGCTGCGGCGAAGCTTCACCAAGGTCGCATTGACCAACACTTCGAGCCAGTGAAACCAGGCGACAAACCTAGCCCCTACTCCGACGAAATTTTCCGAGACGCAGCTATTCAATGGCTTGTACAGACTGACCAGGTATGTGACAAGTCCCTTCCTGATTGTTTATATTCTACTGCTAATCTGAGCTAATGTCAGCCCATTCAAGCCCTCGAACATCCAGCATTTCAAGAGATGATCTGGATTGCTGCGCGGGCAACCCATGAGGTCAAGATTCCGAATAGGCAGCAGACACGAGCCGAAATCATTTCGCTCTTCCAGGCACAAATGCACATCCTCAAAGAGAGGCTCAATGTACGTGATCTGGATCTCTCCATCGACCTTCCATGTTCTATGTGCCCGTATCTAGAGCAAGTTAGTCTCTGGCGAGATCAACTTGACCTGCGATGCATGGCAGGCTAGCAACACTGACAGCTACTTTGCTGTCACTGGTCACTGGATTGAAGAGTTCGAACCGAACAAATGGGTGCTCCGGAACGCCCTCCTTGGTTTCACGCACATGAACACAGCTCATAACGGCAAGCGCCTTGGTCAGGCCTTATTCAAGATATGTGAACGCCTTGGGATCGTTGAGAAGGTTAGAATTCCACCACCTTGAATATAACAACGCTAATTGAATCCAAGATTGGCCACGTCACTTGCGACAATGCAACAAATAATAATACTATGATGGAGGAATTTGCCAAGCGGTATAACCAAAAGTCGGGTAATGCTTTCAATATCAAAAGGGGCCATATTCGGTGAGTATAGATCAGTATTTATTTCATTTATTTCATGACTCAATCCACCTTAGATGTCTCGCCCATATCATCAACTTAGCAACACAAGCACTCATAGCCGCCCGCAGCAAAGCCAAATACTACAACCCACATGCGCTGGATGAGCATGTACCAGTCACTCTTGGCACTGATCGTGATGAGATTGGCTTAATTCGTGCAATTGTTGTCAAGGTGGGTTACTTTCTATCCTCTATTGAATCTGATGCTTAGCTATCTGAAGGAGCGATCATCATCTCAACGTAAAGAATTATTCAAGACCATCCAACGGCGAGGTGGCACCATGCCCGTCCAACTTTTACTCGACATGAAAGTTCGGTGGGGTTCAACTTATGCTATGATCAAGCGGGCCCTAAGCTGTCGTTTGGTAAGCGCTTTCCTTGCCTGTCGGGTGAACAGAAAGGCTGATACCTCTTTGTAGAGTGTTGACACGTTTGTGTATGAGATGGGCTGTCTGGCTGGTGAAGAGAGCTTGGAAAAGCGTCGCAAGATTGATAGCTTGCACCTTTCCACAGCTGAATGGGGTCGTGTACAGACCTTCGCAAACCTTCTTGCTGTGAGCACTCTCTTTTATCTTTGAAACTATGCTTACTTTCGATACAAGACTGCTGAGAAAGCTCAACAAGCATTTTCCTCATCCACTGTCCCAACGTTATGCAACGCTGTCCCTGCCCTTGAAAAGCTATATACAACTTGGGAAAAGCAACAAGAACAACCAGAAGCAGCACCGTTTCAAGATGCTATAGACGCGGCCATGGAGAAGATCAATCAATACTATGAGAAAACTGCTGAATCCGATGCTCATATTATGGCGATGCGTGAGTACTAAGTATTTCCTTTCATCTACATGTTTTATAACCATATATAGTTTTACACCCCCGATGAAAGATGAAATATTTCAAGAAGAACTGGTCCGCTGACCTCCAGATAGATGTGGCCACTATGGCAAAGAATATTGTACGTTCACGCATCAGTATCAACCCACCCATAAAACTAATGGTATTCAGTTTAAGGAGCGCTATGAACGCATGCATCATTCCGGTACCATGCCACCTACTCCACATCCTACATCCACTCACGATAGCGACTATGACATGAGCGACGATGACAATAGTGACCCAACAAAACCATGGCTTGCTGAATTTGAGCGCTACCTCATGACCCACGATGTTGTCCCAGAGGGGATGTCTCTTGTTGAGTGGTGGGGTGTACGTCTTCAATCTCCCTCTCCTGATTGAGACTCATTGGGTGTTTAGTTGAACTACAGCCGCTATCCTGTGTGGGGTTCACTTGCTTGTGACTACCTCTCAATAATGGCATCGTCTGTTTCAAGCGAACGCGCGTTCTCATCAGCCGGTATCACATTGAGCAAGCGTCGTAATTGGCTCCAAGGTGATATTGTGGAAGCCCTGCAGTTCTTGAAGTGTGCTTTCCGTTGTGATCTTATATTCCGTGAGGTATGTACAGTTGAGGAGGAGGACTCAGGAGACTTTATTAGACCATGATGGGGGTGCTGGTACAGCCTCCAAAGATAATGGGGTGTCTTGGGAGGAGTTATTCATTGAGTCTAGTGATATTTCCGAGTCTGATATAGAGGTGTAATATAATTGTTGGCTCGTTTTCTATTTTATGTATAAAAGCCGTGGCCTGAGCCCAAGCCGAGCCCAAGCCCTACATAGACTCGGCCTACGGCTCGGGCTTGACCTTTCCCCAAGCCCAAGCCCTTGAAAGCCGGGCCCAAGCCGCGGTATCCAGGCCGAGCCGAGCCTTAACATCACTAGTTCGAGCCGGATACGATATTGGTCAATGAGCCCTGGAGGGTATACTCCAGCCTTTGCATGGGGCGTTAAAAGCGTCGAGGGCTGGAAAACAAAGTGCGTGACTCCCAAGGCCCTGACCCTGTTTGCTACGACCATTTTCGTTAACATCCATTTTGCGAGGAAAAATAAGAAGTATACTGTAACTCTATACGCTCCATGCATTTTCCATGTTAAACTAAGATGAACTGTCAATTCAGGTTGTTGGGAGAGAGTGTGAGATGGGCGAGCCGATGTAACGGTTCTGGTGCTTGAGCCGAGCCATGAGTGAGCCGAGCTGAGCCGCGGCAATATTGAGTTACCCAATAGCTACGTGGTGAATGTACACGTAGCACTGACTACCGAGACATACTGCGGCTCCTGGCTGCTACAGTGAAGAACCAAAAACTACCTGCGCAATAGATTTTTCAAGGGAAATACTTATAAATTTCCTTCTTCCTGATGCACAATAAGGAAAATTTGGTAAAACCAGGATGTATACATGAATTCTTGAGTACTTTATGGAAAGTAAAGCTCATACGAAAGTTCAAGGAAGAGAGACTCGGACAGTAATAGTACAAATGAATTGAAAAATATACTGTACACCACGGCAGGTGGACTCAGTTTGTTGAAATGAAGGCATCACTGTGGCCCAAGTTGGAGTGAGTCCATATCGCACCAGGTACCAGTACCGTCGAAACTGGTACCCAAGGCCCCCTGGATCATGGTTCATAATTATTAATAAATAAATGAGAGAAGTGAAGAAGTACACACGATACAACTTTGATTTTCCTAATGAAAATATATTTAGCTTGGCAGAGTGGACAAGTAAGCAAGTACGCACAAAATCCTTATCAAACTAGTGAAAGATTTTCAGCAAGCAAAGGATGTGATAAGTGAATGAGTACTCACTCTACCAGCTGCAAAGAACTATGGAGGAGAGGATTATCAGCAAATTACTAGCTGAGGAGAACACATATCGCAGACCATAAAACAACGAGTCCCATTGCCCTGAGCCTGAGGGTCGAACCCAAACACCCTGATGTGGACTACGCCATCTGATCTTCTATGCGTAATTAACTGGTACTTGTAGGTACCGGTTAAATCCTTGACATCGTAGTAAGAAAGTGTCCCTTGGATCGGGTCTTCATAAAAATCATCAATTAGAATGCTATTATGAATTAACGCGAACATAGGAAAACGCACTGTTGAGTATACGCGTGTCCTTGCCTCTAAATTCGGCTCCCTCGAATATCTTGCGCAAGGGCCAAACTTCGATGAGGAGGTCTTTCTGTTCTTTAGGCGGATCATACTGATCATATGGCCCCACTTGAGTCACTTCCTTTCTGGAGAAGGTAATTGCTGCGTCCGTCTTCTTTACTGTAGGAGGCGTTTCCTGTTCTGTTCCTTTAACTCCCATACGGGTGACATTGACGACGGTCCTCAAGGTCGAAGTACCATCCTTCTCGCGAAAAACGGGGATCTAAATTATTTATTTATTCAGCGAGCGCCTACTAGTAAGCCGCAGGGTAGAGAGCCTTCCCACCAAAGTAACTTTCGTGCGAAGTTTTTCATCTTCAAACTATTAACAGGGCACACAAAGGTAGTTCAGTTTGAAGAAAAAAATATAAATAAAAGAACCACAAACCTCTTTTATCTCGCCGCTATCAATAGGCTGGAGTCCATTACCCGATTTGTTGATCCAATACAATGCAATCTGGATGTTCTTTTTCTCCGCGAACGGGCCCCAGACAACGACATGTTCGCTCTTATCGTTCTCGACATGATACGCATTGTCCTTCTCGCCGTCAAGAACGACACTTTCCTCGGCAGTGATACCAGCGCCGAGGAGCTGGGCCAAAACCTTCTGCTCATTTACGGCAGCATCTTGGATAGCCTAAATACGGAAAAATGAATATAAGAAACTCCGATAGCAGAATATTAAATATCTACTCCGAAAATGAAAGCGATGGTGTTGGGCTCCAGAACGATGGAGACAACCGTTCCAGTGACGGCTGCGTTAGCAGTGCCAGAGGATTTGGCCGGGATCAAAACTTGGGCAGTCTGGATATGCGCGGGTGGAAAGACATCAGACATTGTGAAATATACTCGGGAAAGCAAGAGCGGTAAATGAAGTTAGCTTGCTATGGTATCGTAGAGAGGGTTGACTTTATATGCCTGCGGCCTAAGGATAATTTTGATTAAGGATCCGGGCTTCGTCTGAAAATATTCATGCTCTCACCAATCACATTGATACAAGTACTAGTAAGCTTCTGTAAGATCGAATTTCTGGACTCCGTGGTCTCAGGATCTTGGGAAGAAGGTTCTTCCTGATTCTGGATCTACCACAGTCCCACTATTGAAACATTTTCAGTCTATGTAATCCGCGCTCCGCATGGTTTAATTTATAAATATCATCATTGTCGTCCTCCTAGTATTCACATCTGCCTTTAGTAAAGCTCGATATGTTTAGCCTGAATCATGCTGAATCGATATCAACGGCTCATTGCCAAGGTGCATGGGTCTTGAGATAAAATAATGACTTACCTTTGTAATTGGTGGGCACTGTGTAGAACGACTTTCAATTTCGAGTCATATTGAATTGTTAAATGACTATTTTGGGTGGGTGTCTCGATTATATCTGAGGATCTATCGCTGCCAAAAGTTCAAATAATGATATGACATGATAGAGTATCGCACTGCAGCCATAAAACTTACGCCTACTAGTACCGAATGAATGTATCACATACACCCTTTAGCTAATTTACCAACGCTTGTACCCCATTTGCCTCGTTTTTTCCCATTGTGTTTGGCGCCTGGCGTCTAAATAACCCTGACTTCGTGTTCCTCGGGAGAAGTATCCCTTGTTGAAGGTTAGAGCTCATTGGTGGATGTCAGCCGAGTCTGAGCCGACAATATTCTTCTCACTCGAGAGAGGTAGTTTGCCTCGATGTTTCCCACTCTGTCAAAAATGTTGGTCTAATGGGGTACAAGCGTTGGTGAACTAGCCAAAGGGGGGCAGTCCTGATTAGATAGAAGATTGCATACTTAGATATAAATAGGCTCAGTCGGACTAAATCCTTCCGTTGGTGCCTGCGCCTAAATAACAACCCCCGTTGTTTCCCACTGTGCCCTTGGCGCCTGGCGCCTACTAGTAAATAACCCCGACTTCGTGTTCCTCGGGAGAAGTTTGAGCCACTTCTTTTCCAAGTATCCCTTGTAGGTTAGAGCTTGTTGTAACTTGGTGGATGTCAGCCGATCGGAAACTTTCATTGAAAGGCATCTATAAATTTAAGGGGTTTCTCTAGAAACCCCCTTTCTAGGGGATTTCGCAATAGTTTTACACACCCTCCAGAACCAAATGTTGACGAATCAATCTTCTCTTATGTGACATGTTCCCCTGCCAGGGATAATTCTATTGCAAAACCCCCCTTTCTCATCCGAAAGGGAGGGTTTCTCTTACTGGTTGTGAAACCTCCAATGCGACGGATCAACACTACCGAAACTGGATGTCACACCACGGAAGTCGGACTCAGAGCTAGCCCCAGGGGCCAGTGAAAATCAACTCCGCTCTCAGCTGCAGATAATGGAGTTCAGCTGAGCAGCGATCTTGAGATTTTGTCCATCCTGTGTGGCAAGAAAACGACCGTTTGCAACATGAATGAGGGAAATTTCTGCATTTCTCCGTTCTCATTGCGTTGTCTGTCAATTGTGTATGTAGCAAAGTTTTATATTGCCTCATTAATCCCCTGCGATTCTCTTTCCATCCTGAACCCGTAACCCGTTAATCCCAAAGACCAACAACATATCGACCCAGCGCTTGGGCCAGTATGTTGTGATTGATAGTTGGTAATAGAAAGATGGCAGAGAAGCAATTGTGGCTATACCACTGGCAAGCGCTATACATTTCCAATTATCAACTCGAAATAGTCAAATTTGAGACTTACTCACCATTCATAAGCCGGACGCCGGACACTGATGGCGCAGAATGGAGCGCATATATGTTATGAGAAACGGTCGGTCACATGAGGGAGCCAAGATTCGATTTACTGATGTGCTAGTACCATTTGTGCGCCCTTATGAGAACATTAAGTCATTCAAGAAAGAAAACACTCACGATGATTTTAATTCAGCACACCTGCCATGTTGACGATAATTGCATGGATTTATCTGTAATGGGTGCGCGTGACATCTTGGTTGGTTATTGACGAGATCCGGGTGTGTGTACCGAGCGGAGGAGTTGGGACGGCAATTGTGACGGTCACGCCTTTGCGTTAAACTTTTTTCTGTGATTACAGCCAAATGCAAAACCCTAGACAGTTTTTGAATTTTTTGCTAGTGCGCCCGTGTTTGTGTAAACATCTGCTTTTGGTAGCAATGATGCAAGCTGTGGAGTCAGGTCACTAGAACCCTTCGACGGCACCAAGCTCCCTCCATTGGTACACTGTGCATTGAGTTGAACCCACCATTACTACTCTTGCATACCAACACTAGGTCATAGTCTATGTTCTTGCCATCGACCCTGGCACCAATGGGCTCACTACAAGAGTATAAAGAGATGCAGACCGCCATTCTAACTACAAGAGTCTCTGTTACTGGTGGAGCAGCAGCCCCAGACTTCCTGACTTACCGAAAGCAGTTGTTTATATAAACACAGGCACACAAGCAAAATTTTCAAAAACTGTCTAGGGTTTTGCATTTGGCTGTAATTAGGGTTTCGCAACTAACCCCTCTTTGTCTGGCGGGGGCAATAGGAGTATCCGGACTATTGCGAAACCCCTCAAATTTAGACGCCTTTCAATGAAAGTTTCCGGTCGGCTGACATCCCCAGTTCCAACAAGCTCTAACTTCAACAAGGGATACTTGGAAAAGAAGTGGCTCAAAGTTCTCCCGAGGAACATGAAGTCGGGGTTGTTTAGGCGCCAGGCGCCAAGGCACAGTGGGAAAAAACGAAGCAAATGGGGTTGTAATTTAGGCGGAGGCACCAACGGAAGGATTTAGTCCGACTGAGCCTATTTATATCTAAGTACGCAACCTTCTATCTAATCAGGACTGCCACATCTGCCCCCCTTTGGCTAATTTACCAACGCTTGTACCCCATTTAACCAACATTTTTGACACAGTGGGAAACATCGAGGGAAACTACCTCTCTCGAGTGAGAAGAATATTATCGGCTCAGACTCGGCTGACATCCACCAATGAGCTCTAACCTTCAACAAGGGATACTTCTCCCGAGGAACACGAAGTCAGGGTTATTTAGACGCCAGGCGCCAAACACAATGGGAAAAAAATGAGGCAAATGGGGTAGAAGCGTTGGTAAATTAGCTAAAGGTGTATGTGATACATTCATTCGGTACTAATAGGCGTAAGTTTTATGGCCGCAGTGCGATACTCTATCATGTCATCATTATTTGAACTTTTGGCAGTGATAGATCCTCAGATATAATCGAGACACCCACCCAAAATAGTCATTTAACAATTCAATATGACTCGAAATTGAAAGTCTTTCTACACAGTGCCCACCAATTACAAAGGTAAGTCATTATTTTATCTCAAGGCCCATGCACCTTGGCAATGAGCCGTTGATATCGATTCAGCATGATTCAGGCTAAACATATCGAGCTTTACTAAAGGCAGATGTGAATACTAGGAGGACGACAATGATGATATTTATAAATTAAACCATGCGGAGCGCGGATTACATAGACTGAAAATGTTTCAATAGTGGGACTGTGGTAGATCCAGAATCAGGAAGAACCTTCTTCCCAAGATCCTGAGACCACGGAGTCCAGAAATTCAATCCTACAGAAGCTTACTAGTACTTGTATCAATGTGATTGGGGAGTGCATGAATATTTTCACACGAAGCCCAGATCCTTAATCAAAATGATCCTTAGGCCGCAGGCGTATAAAGTCAACCCTCTCTACGATACCATAGCAAGCTAACTTCATTTACCGCACCTTACTTTCCCAATTATCTTTCAAGTTCACAATGTCTGATCTCTTTCCATCCGCACATATCGAGACTGCTCAAGTTTTGATCCCGGCCAAATCTTCTGGCACTGCTAACGCAGCCGTCACTGGAACGGTTGTCTCCATCGTTCTGCAGCCCAACACCATCGCTTTCATTTTCGGAGTAGATATCTAATATTCTGCTATCGGAGTTTCTGATATTCATTTTTCCGTATTTAGGCTATCCAAGATGCTGCCATAAATGAGCAGAAGGTTTTGGCCCAGCTCCTCGGCACTGGTATCACTGCCGAGCAAAGTGACATTCTTGACGGCGAGAAGGACAATGCGTATCATGTCGAGAACGATAAGAGCAAACATGCCGTTGTCTGGGGCCCGTTCACGGAGAAAAAGAAAATCCAGATTGCATTGTATTGGATCAACAAATCGGGTAATGGACTCCAGCCTATTGATAGCGGCGAGATAAAAGAGGTTTGTTGTTCTTTTATTTATATATTTTTTCTTCAAACTGAACTACCTTTGCGTGTCCTGTTTATAGTTTGAAGATGCAAAACTTCGCACGAAAGTTACTTTGGTAGGAAGGCTCTCTACGCCGCGGCCGCGGCTTACTAGGCGCTCGCTGAATAAATTAATTATTTAGATCCCCGTTTTTCGCGAGAAGGATGGTACTTCGACCTTGAGGACCGTCGTCAATGTCACCCGTATGGCAGTTAAAGCTTGAAATTTTGTGAGGGCTGTCGTGGCAGAAGCACGCAGTAATACAGTGGCGGTATATACGAATTCCAATTTTGTTTTTGTTTTTGTTTTTTGTTAGTGACACTTTCCCTAAATCTGTGTGTGTCAGAATATACTATGCTTTTGACTACCTATGCTACAAGAATCAGGGGCTCTCTACAGTGCTGTTTCTTCTCTCGGACGTAGTGTTGGCACCGGCGCGGCTCGGTATGCAAGACCATCTGCATGCCTTCCCAGAATGGGATATATTGTTTCTCACCTTTTGCAGCCCACATTCTTGAGGTCATATCCCTACGCCCTAACTTCCTGCTTGTTACACAAATACTGAACTCCAGTGATGGTGATTCTGCAACCAAACATTATCCTTGCCCAGTCTCTAGCTTCCAGTAAGTTTATATTGTTGACAATCTCGATTAACCCTCACACATAAATTTGATTTAGATCAGTATTTGACAGTAGTAGGGAATGCTCTAAATGTTGTTTCCCGTCTTTTGCAAATGCCAAATACAAGCGAGTATGGCCTCCTCATCCTGGAACACGTTTCCAAGAAACACAGTTGAGCTCATTTTTTTCCCGTACTTTCATCACTTGATTTTGACATACAAGTTCACTGTAGTGGAATTGTTCAATAAGTCTGAAATATGTGACACTCTCCATGGGATCCTGTTGAACATTGGATGATATAGGTCGCATCACAGCTGTAGGAGGATTGCAGATGTTGGGATGGCTCTAATTATACCTGTAGCTATCAAGTAATTCGAACGATACTTCGATTATGCTCATATTTTACGACATACTATATTATAAACCTCTGATATCTTCTTTATGTTGAACTTGGGGCCCAACTTGGGGCTACATATGCAAAAGTACAACCATTATGACTAACTTTGACGCGCTCAAAGGGTTTCAGAGTCTCTCGACGCGTTACCTTGAAGATTTCTGCCGCGTTTTTAGCCTTATCTTGGGTAGTGTTTCTTAATATGATAATTACATCTCGCAACTATTATTTAGGGGACCTGGGAGTCATCAGAAAAACGTCTGGATGTCTTGGGGCTTCTTTGAGGTCTTTGTGAAGACAGAAAGATATTCGAGACTTAAAGACACTGCGTCTTTGCCAATTAAGAACCATGGTCTCGCAGACATTGGTTGTCTTTGAAAGACCGCACGATAGACAAGGTAAGGATGTGTAGCAAGACTTGAGAATGTGTAGATATACCTACATGCGTCGTTGCTAGGATTCCCTTGCTCTTTCGTCGTCAGCACTACGAAGAATGCCTCCTGGGACGGTTGAACGTAGGGCGGCTGGGTCATCGAAATTGGGTGACTAGTAATCAACGTGGAGGTGTCGTATGAGTGTCAGTTACGATTTGAGGCTGTTATGACGAAGAAAGAAAGGTAAGACTACAATTTAAATAGCAGAAAACCCCAGTACTTACCTTGTGTCATAGAACCGGCTATCCGTCTCAATCCTCAACCCCCCGTCTGTCATAGGTAGCCATGGCGGTGAAGAGTCTCGTCCTCCCTGGTTAAGCTGTCGTCGTGTAGTCTGTTGATACAGTAGATATAATACTTTCCAACGCACTTTGAAGTCAATTTTACCTTGAAAGATAGCAACAGCAGCGATCTGAGCAGAAGTGGTGGATAAGAGTTGATCTTATCTCGGCTGAGATCAGGACTCACAAGCATAATAACAGCGATCGCGATTGTAGGTACTAGGGTAGATAGCGTCGCCGATGTCCTGGCACAGCTGTGAGTAGACCTTTTCTATAAATAGGACTCGTAACAACCGTGACTAGCCGTGACTCCAATGTTCGAATTGGCCTGATAATCGTTTTTGCTGTTAGCTGGAAAATCCTCGAGATCATTTGCAAGAATCATCACAGATCCTTGCAGATTTTATAATTTCTTTTCCTCAACCGAGGTAAATAGAAGAAAAAACTGTTTTCTATATTTTATTCAGTTTAGGATACAAAGAACCGGGGTAGTACAAAATCATGTATCAGGCTTTATGAGAAGACTTGATGATGTCAGCCGCTGTCCAGGTTTTGCATTTTAGTTTGTATCCTCCAGTTCTGAAAATCAACAAAACGTACCTTTTTCAGCAACAACATAGGCTGTCGCTAGAGCCACATTCAGCATTGATCATGATAATTAACTGAGGGACAGACAAAACACGTACATTGGGAATGAGCCGCAAAGTGTATCGGTACGATAGAAAGGTCAACCACTCGGACGTTGGTTGTCCCATACACCTTCAAACTTGGATCGACGACACCGTTCTTGGAACGTGGTAACATGGACAATGTCCCGACGGTATCTGTTTCACGTTTTGAGTAGGGAGCTCGAGGCAAACATCGAAAAAGTAGGGTTAAACTAACGATATGTCGTATTTATAACATTCTTGATCCAGTCTATTATGGATGTTTAAAAAGCGCTGCCAAAGGAACCTCGATGCAAAAGCACATACCATGGAGCTGCTCGTCTGTTTGGACCTCGGGTCCTGGATTGACTTCCTTTGCAGGAGAGACTAATAATAAAAAGTCAGGACTAGTATATTTATCATGGAGAGACGCCTGTACATACCCAAGATATCTTTACAAGGAGATACCTCTGGCATCCTGCGTATGAATTTCATCATTTCAGCGAGACCCTCCAAATCTGAGGTTCATTCAAAAATGAGTAACGCCAAATAAACTACTAGGAAGGAGGGGAACAGTTTTACCAAAGTCTTCTTCGAAGAAGTGTGGGTCGAGGGCGGGTTGTACATTTGGATCGGCCGAAGTACTATGCTGCATGAAAAAGTTAATCATTGAAAGTACAGGAGAAACCTCCGGGCATAGTACGCACAATCGATCCTCGAGAGAATGCATGATTGAGACCAGCAAGAATACTGAAATACTTCTTGCCGGGCTCTGGAGGATCTATTTAAAAGGGTCAGTCGCATATCGCGGCATCTCAGAGGATTTTTTACTTGGTGCGCTCATGAAAGCGGGAACAAATATAAGCTCGTATCCCGGTGAACCAGTCTTCAATCGTTCGAGGTGGATACGATATTGCTCAATGAGCCCTGGAGGGTATACTCCAGCCTTCTCGTTCTTAGATATCTTCTCCTCGGCACGTTGATATATCGCCTTTGCATCGGACGTCAAAGCGTCAAGAGGCTGGAAAACAAAGTGCGTGACTCCCAGGGCAAATAACCCTTTACCCTGTTTGCTACAAAGCATTGTCGTTAATCATCCATTTTGCGAGACAAAGTGAGAGAGCATACTGTAATTCAATATGCTCCGCCGCAGTTTTGGGATCTCGTAGTGCATCCCAGGTATCATCAGTAATGTCGCCTCGCAACTCAAAAGAAGCAACCGCGTGGAAATGCTCTTGTAGGTTCTCTCCAACACCGGGCAAGTCGATTTTAAGAGGAACACCGATGTTAGCTAGTACTTGGGGGTCTCCGATACCCGAGAGTTCAAGAATATGGGGTGACTTGAGCGCTCTAATTTTGTCAATCATTCAACCACGATTGGAAGACAAAATCAAGATGGAAACATACCCTGCTGCGAGCACGATTTCTCTGGTTGCACTTATTTTATGAATCTTGTCTTTGTATGAAAATTGTACGGCGCTCGCGGTGAGATCTGCTCCAGGTGCGCTTGGAGTATTAAAGTCCAGTTTCTGCACATAGGCTCCTGTGACGACCGAAAGGTTCTTGCGCCCCGCATTGGGCGCATAGAATGCCTAACGACAGAATGGTATCGTGATCAACATTGAACTGAAATAATCAATTTGGTACTCACCGTAGCCGCGTAACTGCGAGTGACAGTTTTAGGGTCGATCGAGTTCATCGCTACATGCGTCCCAGAGGGCTAGACATACTATAAACATAAAGTACTGCTGCGCAGGGTTGGCATCCTTACGTTTCCTGAGAGCTGTAGGCTTGAAATGAGATACAGTTGATAAAGCAGTTATGTTCTCACTTACAAAATCTGGTGCAGGAGGGATACCCATGTTCTCCCATGCCTTTTAGGGTAACATGTTAGTAAGTCGGATGAAGTAATGAAGGGGGCGACCTAACCTCTAGTATAGCATTTTGAAAAGACATATTTGTGGGCGGGACTGAGGTCTTGACTTCAACTAAGCCACGGTCAGGATATATGCTAACTCGAATGATGATGACCAGACGCACCATTGGTTCGCGCCAAGTACTTCTTATATTCGGACCAGTTCCACCCTGGGTTTCCAAGCTTCTCCCAATCTACTGATGGTCAAGCATGTATGCCATGAGAGGATATGGTTGAAAGCTTTACCATCGATGTCAGATGCGGGAGGTATGTTCCAAGTCATCATGTTGATACCAGAGCTCCCTCCAAGACCTTTTCCCCTAGAAAATAAGAGTGATCGTTCATTGGAATGTGCTTGGGGCACGGTAGGGAACGCCCAGTCATATTCAGGCTTGTTGATGTGGTAGCCGAGATGACCTGGGATGTCTGGACAGAGGAACAGTCAGTCATGTGACCAACTGTTTATTTGGATAGGATCTTACTGATAGTCGGATCCGCCAAGTGGGATTGACCTGCCTCAAGAACCAACACAGAAATGTTTGGGTCTTCCGTGAGTCTCGCTGCCAGGCATAAACCAGCGGTCTAGTACAAGTCTACTATCAGCGGCCACAAAAGAGTTATGAAGAAGGCCAAGGCTTACTCCACCCCCTAGTAACCAACATATGAGTTTACCTTTTATTCGCCTAAATCTGAGGGTGACTTACCAATTATCACGTAGTCGAAATCGTGCTTGAAGATATCTGTTACCTCAACAACCATGCTTATAGGATAAGGACTTGCATTAGGTTAAAGAGCTTTTATACACCCTTTGTTCATCTAATTTCTCATGGAACCCTGCCCATAACACTTTCCGTAACTTTTTATTTTTACTTTTTATCTTACTGGCCTCAGCGACGTCAGCATTATGTAAAACGCTGACATTGCGGTTATCAGGGCCAACTTGAACCTTGCTCTCGTCTCTCTCTCCCTATCTTATCTGTCTAAACCAGGGTCCAGCGTCACGAACTCGTCTATTTTTGGTACTTCCGACGACGTCCACATCCCAGGTCCGTAAATCAAAAGGTCAGTCATTTAAAATTTAAAAATAGGTATGAGTTTTTACGTTCATTACGACCCTGGATAATGAAAGGTCATTTCCAAAATCGCAAAAGTGAACCAGGCTCCCACCAGCACGCTCGTATCGCGCGAAGGAGCTTCAAAGTTCATCCTAAGGGCGATGCTGGAACGTTACGTGATCTAGTACAATCCTCTTTTATTCCACGATTGGACCACGAAGGGTCTAATGGCACTTGCAGGGAAGGCAAATCCACACGTCGGGTCGCAAGGAACCCTTAGAAATATACCTAGTAGAGCTTAGCCGCGGCCATATTTTTTTCATTCGGCCAAAACAAAGGTGCCACTAACGAAGTACATTGGTTTTTACACCTATTTCTATGTCTAAACACTCAAAAACATCTTAAAGGATACCTCTAAGGAAACTTTGGACTCTTTTAAAGGAATCTAGCTAAATATGCGACACATGATACCACAGGCTTATATCCACCATCACAGAAAGAAAATCTCTTTTGATGAGATAAGATAACCTGTCAGGTAGATATAAGCATGCTGGTTCTATGGTGCCGCTCACTTTGACACCACCACAATTGCCGAAATAGAGATCCCAATTTTGGTTTTTTCTTTCTCATTCCTTATGGTCCAAAGAGACCCACTTAAGTCTTAGACCCACTTCCACAAAACTGTGAGCATGGCTGCATTGCCTCACCTACCCACATGAAAACTTTGTGATGAACCGCTGCCGTATAAACCATGTAGACATTACGAGAAGCAACTTGAAGCCCTGAATTTCCAAGACATGATCTGTGCTACCTGTCGAGAGAACCACCCCTGCAGGACTGGATGACGCAAGAATGACGATGACGATGTCCGATGAGTATTATGTCACCGCAGATACGTAATAATTCATTGTCAGTGCATGTCGCCAAATCATCTAATCTATTTATAAACTCTAGGTTCCCATCAACGGCTTTACCTGGTCAACTTGATAACATTCCGAAAACCAGTCTAGATAACTATGTACCATTCGTTTTAGAGTCTTCTACATAGTGTCAACGCATTGTAACTTCCCACTTTCCTTATGTAAATACAATACTCTCTCTCTCTTTCTCTCTAAAATATTTATTGCCGCTTTCGTAATGATTTTCTAATAAACCAAGGATCAAACTCTGTGGAAGATTTTTAACACAGGTTAATAATATAACATATACTTCAAAGACAGTTCCCAAATTGTAACGTTTCTGTACATCTAATTTCGTTGACGAGTCATATATACCCTAAGTACAATAAAGGGGTTGAATGAGATAAGAAAAGGAGAGAGGGATGCCCGCTATAAGAAAAGTATTTACAAACACTTCTACCTAGGGGAACAGATCGTCGAGGTGGTACCGTACATTGTAGGAAGCATGAAACGACACATATCCAGCTACGAAGCACCGGAAGGCAGTCTTCGCCTCGGAACGACCTTCTAGGATGTTTGTGATTCTTGATACACAAATAGAAAGGTCATGCGCGAGCGCTTTAAAGACAAGAAGCTTCCTTTCGCCTCTCTTGTCCGACTCATTGGTAATGAAATTTCCAATTTCTCCTTTTATCAACTCCTCTTTATAGAAAGACATCACATCACTAAATTGAAGTGGGTATTAGATTATCACCAATAAGCGTTATCCGAGGGGAATCTGGGCCTTACTTGAAATAATTGATGCTCAGGCAGATTTCTGGGATTGCCTGAATGTAATCTATCACTGGGACCTCGGGGGGAAAAGCGAAGATTCCATAGGCTTCACAAATCCCCGTCATGACGCGCAGAAAGGTCGTATAGGACTTGGCATCTGGTGAAAGCTGTGGAGATAAGGTTTTAGGTTTTTCACTCTAATATAATTCATCCCATTCAAAAGAACTGACCGGCATCCCTTTAGTCTCAAATTCCAAAATAGTCGAGGTCATGAAGTTCAAGCTCGAGGTTAAAATGATGTTAGCTTGAACACCGTAGTAATGGAGGCTGGTCTCGCGAAGGAGTCGAGCAAGTCCATCCAAGCCTTCATTTTCTTGTTTCTCGCCGGTAATAAAGCGTTCATTGAAAACATCCACCCCTCTAACGTGCCCAGTATATGCGTCGTCTACCCATGTGAGAAATGCAGTATAAAGGGAGATGTACACCAGAATCGGTAGTTTTTTGATATGTCCGTATGCTGCAGAGGCGATAACAACACCACAAGGAATAAAATCCAAGATCGAAGCCCTTCCATAGAGTTCGTTGTCGATGGGGTAATTTTTGAGCTTGCATTCCTCAATGCATGCATCATGAAGTTCTTGAGCGTATGGCGTTCGGTAGTAGGTGATGTCGCATTGAGATAGTAGTTCTGTGATAACACCTCGAATATCATCGGGGGTTGCCCGGGCTTTTTCCTATTTTGATAACTCAGACATTAAGCAGAAGTTATGGCGTATTAGAAGGATAAATCCTACCTTTTCTTGTATCGTATCTAATGCAAATTGACTAGGCGCTCGGGGAGGGATCAAGTCCTTTGGTATCCAGTGTATATTGGGAAGTTGGATAAGACTGAACATCGTAGTAGAAATTGTAGAATGCTTCAAACTTCAAGCTTCAAAAGTTGTTGTCGTTCTTGACTCGATGAGTTTCAAGCCTTATATACTATTGAAAAAAAAATTACAATTTCCCATCTCAAGATCCTATCCATACCATCAATGAGCGAAACACCCGTAAAAGTAAATAAAGTGAACTTGATAAGAACGGCAAATGTGACGCTCGACGAGTGGGAGAACGTGTTAAGGATCCAAGGAAGAGCAATTAACTCACGGACCCCGGTTATACAACATCCTGCTGACTACCACTGCTGACTACCACCTGCAAAAATGCTAGACCTTTTCGAAAATTTCAAGTCAGCGCCTTCGTTACACCTTTCCGGTAGAGAGAGTAAGTAGATATGACGAACTTGAATTGGAGGCCAATGTGGGGCCAATGATGGAGCAATCCGTCGGGATCGGAAGACCGTTGCAAGAAAGCATGTTACAGACGTTGACCATTGCATATTGCTATGACATAGTCATTGTATTCAGAGGAGGGGCACTGCGAGCAAGAAGAGTGAGGCACGTAATAGCAACCACGTCATCTGTACTAAAAGCAGATTGTTTACACCAAACACAGGCGCGAACTGAATCTTCGAATCGGCGCCAAGGCTTCCAAGCTGTAATCCACAAATGGTTTTTCTGTTGCATCCAACGTCCCTGGCTCGGCGCCCCACACCCACCTCCGTCCGCCCATAGCTAAGACCGGTACCCTCTCATTTAGTTGCTGTCACAGGCTGTTGCCAGTACACCGCGTGCACCAATCTATGTTTAGCTTGGTGAGAAAACAAAAGAGCGAAAATAGTGAAAAGAAAAAAAAAATATAATCAAGCGGGCGGCAGGGATTTTGGGATCAAAGAAGAATTTATTTTTTCCATTGGTCGCCAAAGCTCTCTGGCGCGGCCTGGAATTTCGAATTGGGAAAGCTGCACCAGTGAGAATACAAAAATAGGAGACTATAAATACAAAAATTTAATACGAAAAGAAATGTCAATGTGGCAAGGGTGAGATGAAAATTAGGGCTGAGCATCAGTGTAGTGTACCTGTCGGACCTTTACCAAACAGGTAATTTTCATCCACGAAAGCCATATGTGGAGATCATTATCATTGCTACAGTCCTCATGGCTGATGTTAGGCGTATGCTCTGGCATCGATATGCGGATTTATTGTGCCTGAACGTGGTCTTGTTCTATGGCCGTTGAGATTTTGAGGCGCTCCTCTGAATCAATATAAAACTCGGAGAACAAAACATATTTGGAAATGATACTTGAAACTTCGTTGCATGTAAAAATACAGGGGAAGGGCAATCATGCATCGTGATTATTAGACTACATTTTGGCTAAAGGTAGACTTTTTGACGACGCAAAGTGATGAATTAAGCATTGTGATAGTAAAGTCTCCTGTAAAATCTGCCTATAGGCTCTCGAGATTCCATGCTTGTGCTTGGCGTTTCCCATGTCACCACCAAAAGACTAACAAGCGGCGATCACGTGTAGAACTAGAGACTCGGTTTCGACGAAGTCTTGTCGAAAATTCTTAGGTGATCAGAGCCAAATTGACACACGAATCGCATTCGAAGCGCTGAAAGAAAAGGAAACTCTTCAGCGGCCGCACTTCTCTACATTCAGCGGGACATGTGCAGCGCTGGCTGTCATCAAGTCATCTCCGAGTCTGTAGCCTCTGACCCTGAGAGTCTGAGACTTGTAAAAGGTATAAAATATCCTACTCATTCTACTCTGAGTTATTCCCCCCAATCCTTCAAGCTACAAATTTCAAAGCTGCAATGCAATTTAACTCTCTGTTCACAACCCTTATTGCCGTTGCCATCATGGCAGCGACAGTCATCGCCACGCCCACCACAGAGCCCTTGGAAAAGAGACTTGCTAAATGTGCTTCTTGTTGCAACGGCGTGCTGGACACTTGCTGCGCTCATTGCGTGTGAAGGTCAGTCTAATATTCCGAATTTATAGAGCGAGTTGCTGAAGGACAGAATATTTCTAGTGCCACATAAATCGTAACCAGTCCCTGCTTTGGAGGCACTTAGGCGTGATAGAAGTGATAGTGATGGGACTTTTCAACTCCTAGTTTCTATAAATCGTAGTTTATTCTTTGACATAAGGATAGTCACTGTGTTGGAGATCAACATGAACAGAACCCAAACTAGAGTGTATATCTACCCAGACATCATCCGAAAGAGTTACATTCAAAAGTGTGCACAAAAAGGCATTGGTTCTCGAATTGGATATCTGGAGGATCATTGTCCCTCTTCAACTCACCATTCTCGCTTGAGTTAGGTCCTACACTGACGTCGGCAATTCCAGAGTATTCCCATGCGTAAGTGCTAGCAGAGGTCGTCAAACCTGCTCGATCCGTAGGACCGAATTTAAGGCAGCATTTATCTTGTTCTGTGTGATTGCCAAAAGTTGCGATACCCCAGGACGTAGTCTTACCAAAACCAACAAGGCGTACGTCGCCGTTCTTAGCTTCATGCCCACGAGGACCATTGACAAACTTATACCAGTTGGCGACGTTATGTAATACCCATGGATTCACTGGGTCATTGTGAGGAAGGCATACATTGAAGAGAAAGGAGAATCATTGAAAATGCCAACGTTGCCAATGCAAATGACGTAGTTTCATTTCTCGCATGCTCGGACAAGTCGGAAAGAGCCGCCTTTGATATTGGGTTGACCAGTATTCAATATATTCTGTGATTACGAGTTCCATTTATGGAAATCGTTCTTTTACCAAACGGCTTTTTTTCGGGGGCCCTCACGGTGCCTTAGCCGGGAAACACCGACTTCTTGCATTCGGGGTATATCCACTCCCAGACCGTTATGAGGCCAATATCTACGCTCAGAAAGTATTCGTCCTCATAAGTCATAGTTAATGAATCTAGAAACATGCCATTATAAGATGTGGACAGCAAATGCCGAAGAAAAATTTGAGCTCGTACATGCCACGTGCATCTGCCACGACAGCCTTCATAGACAAGTGTGGCTAGGCATAAAGAAATCACAAAGAGCGTATCACAAGCGGGAAGACGAAAGATTTGTTAAACGATATGAAGCCATGAAATATGCAAGGTGGTCAAGAGATAGGTAGTAGAAGAAGCATTAGAGAAGTTGTGACAGTACAAGGATCGTGCGGAAGAAATTCAAGTAACGGCTTCAGCAACGGGAGCAGCAACTCCTCCCCAGCTTTGGCAGCTTCCAACCCCAGGGGTTCTCCAGAGGGGCAACTCAGGCTCATTGATCTTGGGGATGTTCATCGACCTTGTGGCTCCGGTTTGTGTTTGAACAGGTCACCAACACGGGCTGAGAGACGGCGGCCAACCTTCAATCTGGCAGCTTTCGAGGCAGGGTTCTCCAGGGTGGCAACCGGCTCAGGCTCATTGATCTCGGGGACATCCCACAGCTCTCTTGCTCCTTTCCCCATGGCTGATAGATGAGCATTATCAACTATAATTTTATTTTCTTGCGGTGAAGATTGAGGAATAATGAGTCGAGAATCTGGCAGCGCAGTAATAGCGGAGGAATGTCGATATTTGGAGGAAGAGGAAGGATGAGAGGAAGAAGATGAGTACAAGGAACGCTGAGCGACAGAAGCTTTATCTTTCTCCATCAGGTGGGCTAGAAGTCGTCTTATATGTATTATTGTGAGCATATATACATGTAAAAAAGGCTGAAAACATACCTTTGTGCTTCTAATTCAGCTTTCAGTTGTATATTCTCCTCAAAAAGGCTTATAAAAGCCATGTTTTGTGAGCAAAAGAGCATGTCTCTTGAAGCTTGGCCGATTATTGATAGACTATCTGACGGTTGTTCATTGACCATCCTATTGTTGTGATTTAAGTTGCCTTGCTGGGTGTCATTAAGGTCGTTGGGATACCCCTGGCCTGGCTGGCCATCGAACATGGTGATTGTTAGGAGGCCACTGGTAGGAAAGACGAGGAAACAAGTGACCTGATTTCGGACCATTTATATGTGTTAGAAGGCTTGGTTACCTGCGAATCGGGGAGGGTCGACATTCTGTGGGTTAGTCCAAACTGGATTCGCTTCCCCCGCAGCCCTGTTCTTACCATAAGAGATGAAATCCTGGTTCACTAGGATGCTCGCTTAAAGTTAGAACATCGACAGATTGACATTCTTATATCTGACATATTTCACATTTTAGGATAAACTTTTGCAGGACTAGCGGTCGACTTCGTCGACATAATACTAGGGTTGTGGGCCATTGTAACCTTCTCTACCATAATGAGGGATGGTCGCAGTGAAGAATGAAGAATGATCGTAGATTAGAATCCTAGTACGGTTCTTTTGATCTTACTTTTATGATCATCAGAACTTGTCAAGTCAAAAATCGGTCCGGGGTCTTATCTGTGACATGAACTGTGAGGCTGAGGCAAACTCTGCAGATGAAAACAGACTAGAGACTTCATGTGAGCTCTCCAGGAAGAAATTCACCTCTTAGGCAGTTGGGGCAGTGAGAGTTGTTAGACAGATCAAAGAAATATACTTACAAAAATCGATTTCAGCTCTTCTTTTTATGTAAACACATTACAGGCACTGCCTCGTACTGGCATGATAGCAGAGCATTCATGATACACGTGTCGACATAACTAACTCTATCTGGCCGTCAAGTACTGCCAGCATCAGCAAACTCCGATTTTTAATCATAACACGCCATAACAAATGGGCTAAGCCCTATAGCATCCCATAGTGTGGGAGCGTTGTCTAGTACTATATAGACAGCTGGTGTTGCTCTGTAGCGATAACACGGGACTACACTGGACTACACAATACTTTGTAGCTGTTACCATACCTGGTTTATGTAAGCTTCATTTTTTTTTTCTCATTTCTTTTAAGTTCAACAGCCCAGCCCTAAACCTTGCAAACATTCAACAACGTCACCACATCACCACATCACCAGGTCACAACAGATCACCACTTCCACCTGCCACGTCACCTTGGACAACGACGACCCATGAACGCGACAACGGTAAATACCTTACTTTGGTTTTTTTTTTCTTTCTTAGGCCATGGCACTGACGACGGCAACCCCCCCTCAACAGAGTTCTTACTACGCACTACTCTGACAATGGGAACAGCAATGACGAAGATGCGTCTTTTTTTTTCTTTTTTATTTTTCTTTATTAACTACACTCCACATTGTTGGCAACATCAAAGCTACGATAAGCAATGGACGACATACAACGACATACCGCGACATACCACGACGTAGGATGACGACGATGTACATCCTACATCAACACATACTCGCGGCGACGCTGGCCAACCACAATGAGACGACCTACCACAACGAGACGACCTACCACAACCTACCACGACATACAACAACCTACCACGACGTACCACAACATACGATGATGACGATGTATGTCCTACGTCAACACATACTTCAAGTTGCGTCAAGGAAACACTCCGTCGTCGTTCACCGACCATTATGGGTACGTCCGGCTTACTTGTTCTTGCGACCGAATGCTGATAAAAGACCGAAACACGTAGGTATCCCACATCTTGCAGATGAGGATGACGAGTACCAGGGTATCATTATTTTTATTTTTATTTATTGGGTAACATGTGTAATTAGACAATGTACATTGTAGGTAGTTGGACAATATACATAGAGTTTTTTTTTTCAAGTACTTGGCTTTGAGTAAGAAAATGGTTCCAGAAATAACCCGGAAAAAAATAAACCAATACTATCTGAGCTCAGTACAGAGTACTATGGAATTATAAGGAGCTACTACAGAGTGCTATGAAGTCCCTATGTGATGCTATGTAGTGCTATATAGTGTCTGCTGGACACTACAGAAATAGGGACCCATGCTATGGCACTATGGTGCTATAGAGCATTACATAGTGGTCCATAGCAGGGCCCGGGTTTGCTGATGAGGAGATATCATTGAATGATCTCTCCCACGAAATAGTACTATATAAACCGCCTTGCAGCTCCCGACCAATTGCCATCCCTTCCTATCTTCCTGGGTTTCCCATAGAGACCTTCTCGTTTTCTGCAAATATTTCTCAACAATGTCCCAACCAGATGTTGCCAAAATGGTTAGTACTGTACATCTCGCATATGAATGGATATAAACTCATCCATCTACAGCGTCCTAATCAACATTCCAAGATTCCTGTGCGCCAAGTTCAGAGAAGGAATCTTGGCCAGATCCCAACAGTAAAAGGATGCCCCGGTCCCAAGACTACATCGTCCCCAAGCTCGATATCTATGGTATCAAAGTACGATCTTTGCATCGATAGAAGTTTGTTGATATTGAATGAAGTATGCTAGCGCGAGCACTTCTGGTCCGGCTTCCAGGGCGTCTATGCTAGGATCTGCAAAAGGAGGTGTTGGAATAGGACATAGCCAGCTCAACGCGGCTGGTAGAGACCATTACCACATCACGGTAATCAACTTACCTCTTGTTCGTAGATTACACTGAACTGACATTTGGGGACCCCGTCAGAATAATTATAACTACCTACCAGTAGATGATGGGAAGCTTCCAGAAACATATCGTTCCGGGCAGCGAGAACCAGAGAAGAGAACTGTCAATGATGAAAACGCTCAGACAGCCAAGAACATAGCGAAACAGGAGAAAATGACAAAGGAGCCGTCAGGTATAGATCTGACTTTCATATTTCATATTGACGTGCTCAATAAGAAAACTATGCAATAGAAGGCAATATCAATGGGCCTGTAAGACAGAGTGGTTTGTCTTCCCACTCGGACGATTGACGATTTGGGCTTAGATACCGTCTCAAACTCCCAAGCAATGTGCAATATATGTTCGGAACCTCCTGAACCAGGGTCACGGATGGCCCTTTTATGTTCCTGGACCTAACAAACGTCTTCCTAAGGTGTATAGGAGGAAAGGAATGCAAGTTGGAGACGTAGGCATCATCAATACGCGCGGGTCTTTTGAGCTCTTCTTTAATATCTGTCATCCCGCCAACCATCCCATTAATTGTCAAGGAGTTCCAAAAAACTTCAAACAGTTGCGGATCCAACCAACTGATATTCAAGAACACTCTGAGTTCAACGG
>MU130492.1:115689-138217 GCA_015039465.1 Phlegmacium glaucopus | reverse complement strand
CGGGCATTTTTCGTTGTCGTTTAATCGTGGTACTATCGTCGCATCCGCGGCAGGACCCCTCCTCAACGGGGCTATTGCATTAGTGTCATCGTATGGTCTTCTTGTGTTACTATGGTCGTCATCACATAGCAAGAGTCCTCGTTATGGGGCTCTTTTACTTGTGTGTTCTTAACCCTCCACCTTGTTGTAATTGCTAGCTAGTGGTACCATTGGCCGTGTTGCAACAAAGATAACTCGTTTTGGAGGTCTTTTTGCTTGTGTTCAATGACCTTGGTGACCTCTCCTCTAGCGAACCTTTATTTTCTTACCCTTGTTGATGTTATGGCCGTTGATGTTATGGCCGTTCTATAACGAAAAAGTACAGCGTCTCTTTTCAATTTTTGAATAATATTTTTGAGTGTAAAGCTAAAAGAAAAACAAGAGGGGATGTAAGCGTTATTCCGGAAAAACCGATTGGTTCCTAAGGACGTTGATTGTCTTTGGTTTAGGTTAGGAAAGGTAGGTCTTTTGGACTTTGCGGCTGTACCAAGCTAGAGCCTTGGAACACTCTTCTGTTCGTAATTAAGTTTCGTTTCTATTGACGATCGTTCTCTCACAACCTTCTTCAGCAACTTCCTCTGACGAACGACGCGTTGCACCGGTGAACCTTCATTTTTAAGCACAATTCGAATGATATATCTGTAGCTTGAAAAAAACGTCACTTCATACGGAATTCTATTCCCTTGCTCCGTTCTTAAGAGACGGGTCTAGTCTCTCTAGGGGCTTACCCCACCACTACCACCATGCCCGGGCTCTCGCAAATGATCATAATGATGGAACTAGTGTAGTGAAACATGAATAACCATGGTGCAGTCCTAATAGTCAAGTCAAAGCTTCGATTACTCGTCTGGGGGCTCCCCGTCACAATTTTATATATGAATTATACACTTGAAACTTGCGCTGGAACTCCTGCAGGCCAAGTCCTTAAAAGGGTTGAAATGACTTGCAACGCAGCCCAAGGGTTTTGCAAGCCAATGTGTAACCTAGGCTTTCAACTTTAACTATCGATCCCCTTTATCATACAGATGTACTACCCGAATCGAACTTATAACCACTGCTCCCATCTTTTCCTACCTTCGCTTTCGTCGACCGTATTAATTATCAGATGTCACTAAGTCGCCTACCACTTTTTACTCCCTTTCTTGAAAATGTTTAAAGGAGTCGTAACCGGTAGAGATGCTTATAGGTTGGAGAAGGGTATCTTGCTGGTCGTGTAAAGAGAGAGATCGTCCGTTATATGGTATGTCGGAGTCCGGAGGGCTACGGGTACCACTGTCACTGTATCAGATACTTAGTTTTATTAATCTCTTGGAAGTTAACTTGCCGTTCGTTTGAGACGTGCTTGGTGTCGAAGTTCAACTATCTGTAAGACGTGGTTTGTCGAAGAACGGTACGAATACTCCCACAGACCTACAAGACGTGGTTCGGCTTCGAGACGGAGTAAGGTTGAAGGGACCAATCCCATACATTGACGATTTAAAGGGTGACCATTAAGGCTACAGGCCGAGCCATATGTGGTTACGTTATCTTCGTATCAACCATTACAAGTAGATAGTCGGTACCCATCTCAGACTCATTCCCCCCACTAACCCGAGTACAGGGGCTCTACGTCACTCGGACAGTGTAGTGCCAACGGTGGGACTGCTCTTGGGACGCAAACACAGAAGGTCTCGACTTGCTACCGGCGGCAGATTTCACACCTCCTTAATAACAGCTTCCTTCCGTTAGCTGGCTCCACGCCATCTCCAACCTACAGTTTTACATAACAACATCTTTACTGTAGCGGCAGCTCTGGTCTATGAAATAGAAACTTTCATCCTGGGTACTAATTTAGCATACACTGTTTTCATAACCGCTCGTCTCCTACATTTTCCTCCGTTAACGACCTTCTGCCAGCTTGTCCTCTGGCCGGGGTCGTGCCTATACGAGATAAGGGTCCTAAATAAAGCAGCCCTAGCTGGCGAAATGGAAAAGGGAGTTTAACACATCTGTCGCCTCCTCGCATTAACAGCCTCCCCACGCCAGCTAGACTTACGTAATATTTACACACCACTAACTTGCGGCTCTGTGTGCCTCTGTTGTCGCGATCACTTTCCGGTCCTCACTCCCTATCGTTGGTTTTAATTACCATAAATGTTTCTGAATCCCGAGTCCCGTCGTGCTTCTGCTACTACGATCGTTTTTCGTGGTCTGGATACCAAGAGCGGCATTGTTGCCGTTTTCGTTCACCGATGCTATACTTCCAAGTGTCGTCGTGCCTCTGTTCGTTTCGTGTTCACACATTTCTGCCATTACCCGCATTGCTTCTCGCAAATGCCGCGGTTATCCAATAACTATGTCATAGTAATATATACAGTGGTCAATGTCTGTAACCTCGGCAACCATGCTTGCAACAGTTTTCAGATCCCGATGGATTGCTCCACATTGGCTCCAATTCGTCATATCTACTACGGATCTACCCAAAAAGTGTATTCGCACCAAACAAAGGCGCACACAGAGGATTTAAAAATAGCCTAGCATTTTGCAGGCAGCTGTAAAGAAAGAGCCCCTAAAGGGGACTCACAACGTCACTATGTCACAACTCCGGGCCACCGATCATTTTACTTTTGTGATCATCAGAACAAGTCAAAATCGGTCCAGGGCGACATGAACGGCGAGGCTGAGACCAACCCTGCAGATGAAAACAGACTAGAGACTTCCTGTGAGCTCTCCAGGAAGAAATTCACCTCCTACGTAGTTGAGGCAAGCTACGCTGAGAGTTGTTAAACAGGTCAAAGAAATACTTCAGCTCTTATTTTTATGTCAATACGTTACAGACACCGCCTCGTACGCAGCATCTACTGGCATGATAGCAGAGCATTCCTGATACACGTATCCACATAACTAACTCTATCTGGCCGTCAAATACTGCCAGGAGATATGATTGAATGATCTCGCCCACGAAATTGTACTATATAAACCGCCTCGCAGCTTCCGACCAATTACCATCCCTTCCTATCTTCCTGGGTCTCCCATAGAAATCTTCTCGTTTTCTGCAAATATTTCTCAACAATGTCCCAACCAGATGTCGCCAAAATGGTTAGTACTGTACATCTCGCATATGAATGGATATAAACTCACCAATCTACAGCGTCCTAAGAGTCAACATTCCAGGATTCCTGTGCGTCAAGTTAGGAGAAGGGATCTTGATCAGATCACAAGTTTTCAAGTATGCCCGGGTTCCAAGGCTACATCAGAGCCAACCTCAATGGTACCAAAGTACGACCTTTACACCAATAGAAGTTTGTTGATATTGAATGAAGTATGTCAGCGCGAGTGCTTCTGATCTGGTCGCCAGGGCGTCTATGTTAGGATCTGCGAGAAGTGTTGGAATAGGACATAGCCAGCTCAACGCGGCTGGTAGAGACCATTACAACATCACGGTAATCAACTTACCTCTTGTTCGCAGATTACACTGAACTGACATTTGGGGACCCCGTCAGAATAATTATAACTGCCTACCAGCAGATGATCGGGACCTTCAAGAAAAATATCGTTCCGGGCAGCGAAAAGCAGAAAAGAGAACCGCCAATGATGAAAACGCTCAGACACCCAAGAACACAGCGAAACAGGAGAAAATGAAGGAGGAGCCGTCAGGTATAGATCTGACTTTCATATTTCATATTGACGTGCTCAATAAGAAAACTACGCAATAGAAGGCAATATCAATGGAGCTGTAAGAGAGAGTTGTTGCCCTTTCCACTCGGATGATTGACGATTTGGGACTTAGATATGGCGGTCTCAAACTCCCGAGCAGTGTGCAATATACGTTCAAAACCTTCTGCGCAAGGGTCACGGATGGCCCATTTATGTTCCTGGACCTAACAAACGTCTTCCTAAGATGTATAGGAGGAAAGGCATGCAAATTGGAGACGTAGGCATCTTCAATAAGCGCGGGTCTTTTGAGTTCTTCTTTAATATCTGTCATCCCGCCAACCATCGCATTAATTGTCAAGGAGTTCCAAAAAACTTCAAACAGTTGCGGATCCAACCAACTGATATTCAAGAACACTCCGAGTTCAACGGGGAGAGCTATATCGCTAGTTCTTCAATTAAAAATTCATCGTTCGTCTTTCGATACCCAATCGTATTCAATTGACTTTGATCAGAATTTATAGTGGCCTGAAGTTCGAATCCTCGGCATCGGAAGGGGCCATACTGGCAATGCCCGTCGGTGCGATTTCTGAAGATGTGAGGAACGAAGCAATATTCCGAAAATATACGTCAATCCACGCCGAAGATTGGTACAGGTACATCAACAACATTCGCGGGCGTGACGCAAAAAATGGCGACGTGCGTCTGGTCATAGGTTACCATAAGACTTCTCACTGGTGCATAGCAACTTTCGCGGATTCTACGGCTAAACAGAATCCATTTTTTCTCGAGTTCAACCCTTTAACTGAGACGAATGTTGGAAAAATGTATGAATGGAAGCACTCTGGTACAGCTGAAGTTAGATCCGGACCTGGAGACCACGAAATAGAAGATCTTCGTAAGGGAGATCCAGACCACGAACGGACAACTTATCAGAATCAATCCTTGTTTGGACGGACTATCAGTGCAACTCTGGGAGAGGATATCTGGAACAAGCTAGCCGCAGAGTCTGTCGAGGTCGAAATTGACGATGACTCCACAGACGACGCCTCCACTGAATCGTCAAATCAAGGTTCCATAGGATCTAAGCGAACAAACTCTTCCACGTCCTCCACTTTTACATCGGCAAATGTGCCAGGTCAGCGTACTGCACTCGCCACGATCAACAATATTTCCATCGATCCAGCGATGAGATTTGCTAGTGTCTCTCATCACGAAACGACCATGGTACATAATTTTGTTCTGATATTTTCAGATAGTCACTGAAATTATGTGTGGTATGCAGCCCGATCATCCTTCCGATGCTATCAATAAGATGTTGTTGAAGGTAAGCTCCGTTTAAGTCTATTCTTTCATCATTCATTAAATTTTTCCAGCTCAATCCAAATGCTCGAGTGGCTATTACTAGTGACAACGATTGGATATCCGTATTGCGAAAGGTAGATTCATATCATGAAGCTCTGTTGAAAATGCTGTACCCATAATAAATTAGGACGACTTTACTTTTCCATCGACTGAACAGCTCTGCTCTCGAATAAAGGCGTCATTGGTTATTCGTCAAGATAAGGGTGGGTGCGATGTCAATGATTACTATATTATGGCTAATTCCCACGGATAGATGTTGTTTTCCTCGAGAAACCAGAATCGCCAACTTCCAGTCTATGCATCGAGAATGATACTGAAGATGGAGTAAGCACCTCATTTACATTTGCTTCAGGTTAATGAGCAAACTTACAACTTCCTTTCATTTATAGAGTTCGACAATCGAGCGATCAACATCGAGGATGAACTCTGTGGATGTGTAGGTCCCCATTACTCTAGCTATTGCTCTACAGCTCAGTTAAATTTCATAGAATGCCTACTAGATGGGGGGAGGTCACACCTATCCTGGAGTCGGCCGCAGTGTCTACTCCTGAGATCTCGAGCCTAACTCAAGCTTCGCAATATAGGTCTGTCTCAACTGGAATGTTTCCAATGCCTCTTTACTATTACGGCGCATCATTTATCACCGAATCCCCCGATCCCAACGAACTCTCCTGGGAAAGAGATCCCATGAGAGTGTACGGTCTTGATGAGGGTTCAACGGCGCCAAGTACACTAAATGGACGACCGCTCAAGCACCAACCTCTAACACATTCCGATCGGCAGCACTCTCCCACGAAAACCAATTTCCACGTCTCACCTTGGAAGTTTGGAAAACAATTCCCGAATTTCAGTGTTAGACCACTCCCTAATCAGACTTCAAGCACGCCAGGTGGACTAAATGGACGAGCACAAGATAGGTTCGCGTTCAATCACCACACATTTATAATGCATTCAGATCGACCGCACCCCTCCGACAATTACGCTCCTCCGCTGTCTACACAATTTAAGGGAATGCGTGAAGTGGCCGAAGAAATAAATCCTGAGAATGAAGACTTTCTGGGCTGGTTCCGGTCACCGTCTGATGTTCGATCGCCTTCCAGCATTCGCCCGTACTTCACCGGCGGTAACAGCCGTCGCTATCCTGCGCCGCCTACGCACTCCCGCAGAAACACTGTCACGTACGGTCGCACTGGATCTGGAAAAAGTACTTTCATAGATAAAGTATGTGGTCTCGACGGCGATGTCATTTCTGCAGCAAGACGTTTCGACACCCAACCTCTACCACACCTCGGTCGATTGCCTTCCTTTAGCAGTAGTTCCTCCGTCTCTGCGCCAATACACCAACGCATTTTTCTCGTCAAGAGCCGTGATATGACATTCTCACGGCATCGACATGAGCCCAATGGCCCCCCTTATTCAGACTCTAACCCTTTTGGATACTTACCGACGCTTCTACTGCATAGGTGTATACCGTGTCGGACGTCGGAGTTACCAGTGGGAAATTTAGCATACACATACCCTAACCAGGGAAGTTGGAATGAGGCAGAGCTTCCGAGTCGGCTTGGTGCAGATCATCCATCCACCCTCACAAGAATGGCAGAGTTTCAGTCCAATACAGAACACCCAGACACCTTCATAAGCATGGAAAGAATCTGCTTGGTGCAGAATATCTATCAACTTGAAGCTGTGGTTCGTGCAGAGTTTGCTTGCCGTTCAATTGAAGTTGTTCTCTAATTATTTAAATTCATAGGCTGTGTCACTGTCACCATGGGCATCGGGAGGCCTGAGGTTGTATGGTATATTGCCTGCTAGAGAGAGAAATGTGCTGGTCGTTCTATGGGAAGAGGTTGGATATTCGTAGAGATGGCCAATGCTGAGGAAATTTGTAAAAGTTCTTTCCCTCATTTTTCACCATCCGCTGAATCACTGTAGACTATTAATTATGCCAGCTGCTTTCGCTTCCGTCCTTTGCTACCCTCGTCACCAATCTTCAAGCCTAGCCCATCATGTATACATACTATTTCTCCTAGCTATCTATTTCAAAAGAAATTGATTTCGACTAAATTTTCTGTCTTAGTCTATGGGCTTTACAGATCCAATGTGTAACCGAACGTTTTAGGAACCGGACGCAACGTTCAGTTCAAGGTTGGGAAAATTTCTGAACCGGACGTCCTCAAGGTCGCGTTCGAAGTTCACATATTAAGTATATATTTTAACACTGCCCCTCGGGGGTCTGCTCATTAGCTTCGAAACTGAACTGATAATCCTGACGTGGTACCAATAAGTACAAAGTGATGTGATCAAGGTAAACGCTCTCGGGCCCGTACCACCATCATCACCCCATTCGGGGATCTCTCTGATCTGGGCAGGGAATTCTTTCCTCGTTGCCTTATCTTAAGGCATACTTCACTGCAAAAAAAGTTCGATGTCTATATAGTAAGCTTAGCACGAATTTTTCCTTCCAAGTGGCCACGTTGCGCAGCAAGCAGTCTCCCCCAGCGACTTCTTCCAACACTCTCTTGCTAGCATTTATCTTTGCTTTGAATTAATGATTGTTTTCTCACAAGGTTCCGAGATCGAACCATGTCGGCGTTTCAGGTTTTCTGGATGGAAAGGATTGGATTTGGATTTGGTTAGTTGCAGGAATCCTTGGTTGGCCAAAAAAAAAAAAGCCTTATTGCGAATATAGGGGAGAACAAAAAGAAAATCGAAATGTGAGTTTTTATAATAAGTTTTTAACTTTTCTCTGCGACATGAAAAAGCAATATCTTGCCGGTATTGTAGTTGCCGGTATTGTAGTTGTTCCCATTCTTTTATTTCCAAGCGATCTCCTCTCCAGTGGTTCCAGTAACTTGTGTTCGTTTTTCTGGAGGTTTTGCTCAATAGAAACAACGTTGTGCCGGTTACCATGGTGATCGATCGTTAATGTTGTTCCACCTCCCAATTCTTGTGTGTTCATTTTCTCGGGGTATTGCTCCTGAGAACGATACACTACTGCTGGTATCATTGTGTTCTTCTGGTATGCTACTGTGATTACGTTATCGGGGCAACTCCTCCCCAGGACGGCGCCTACGCTGCTATCATGGTGCCAATTTGCTGTTGCTTTTTACGGGCGCTCTGTGTGCCTCTGTTGTCGCGATCACTTTCCGGTCCTCACTCCCTATCGTTGGTTTTAATTACCATAAATGTTTCTGAATCCCGAGTCCCGTTGTGCTTCTGCTGCTACGATCATTTTTCGTGGTCTGGATACCAAGAGCGGCATTGTGGCCGTTTTCGTTCACCGATGCTATACTTCCAAGTGTCGTCGTGCCTCTGTTCGTTTCGTGTTCACACATTGCTGCCATAACCTGCATTGCTTCTCGCAAATGCCGCTGTTGGCTCGCAGGAATTTTCTGTATGACCCCGGGTTTCGCTCATCCTTTTTTTAACAAGCTTGATTCTCATCACCTTACATCCGACATTTAAATCTAAAACTTTGTTATGCAACATTGCTTGAACGCGCACCATTCACCCCAGTCTTCTCGGCTCCCTTATTCTCCAAGTCGAACTCGTGGCCAAGACTTCGAAGCCTATTTTTGAGATACATTGATGTCCTCGCTGTTCTCCGTACATATCTTTGGCTTTTGTTCCTCCTATCTATGCATTCGGCGTTTCACCATTTTGTTCTTCAAATGATACATGGCTTTCCACCTGTAAACCATATATTATACCCTTCTGTTTGATAATAGGTATTTACCATCGCCGCTCGGTGATACTGCCTATGTTTCCTTGACCGCATTACTGTTCTTCTTGGTGCCAGCCATACCTGAAGTCTGACGCCTGAGGGTTTGTTCCTATCTTCGCAGTAATGCCTATTTGATCTCCTATGCAAAGGCTAGGTGCTTGCTGTCCTTTGCATCACCACTGCTTGCTCATATTAACGAGTGATTCATAGTCCATGCTGCTGCTGACTTTTGGAAGGTTAAAGATATTGAAATACCACGAGCAAATACGCTACGAAACCCATAAGCGCCCAATACGGAAACGCCGTCGTTCACCGTAAATACGTACGATTCTATTTCTATCACTACGTTTCTTTTGTTCGCAATGGCCTGCGGTGCATTCCACACCGCCGCCAATATACTTCTGATTTCACGAGCATCGTGCTCTTATTTTCCTTACCTTTAGTGTCTCGTTTTATTGTCTATTCATAGCCTAACCATTAGCAGGCACAAACGGAATGTGCCTGCTCATTTCGTATATAAATCACATAGTGTATTCGAGCTCACTCAGTCGTTTGCCTAGCAAACAACTGAGGTGAGCAAACTGTTATCTTTACTTTCTACATACTCTTATTATTACTTTACCTAGTTTCGTACTACTAGGTATGCATTAAATAAACATTAGTCGTTTGCCTAGCAAACAACTGAGTTTCGTACTACTAGGAAATCCAACAAAAGATGCATGATAACAGACGGTTTTCCTTTCCTTTCTTTTCTTTGCTATTGATTATTGATAAATTCATCTTTATCTGGATAATAATTTCGTTTCTATAATAACTTGCTATCATGATTTTTTGTAAATTATGAATACGAAATTTTGTTATATTTAAACACTCGAACAGGTGACAAGTTTAGTAGTATTCTACACAACCACAAAAGTCCGGACTACAAGATTGCAACGGTAAATATATAGCCAAGAGAGTAGCTATTTAGTGCTCTTTGGCAAACTATCGATGGTTTTGTTAACCACTGTAAGAAGCGCATCGCAGTGGGTCAAAGGGGTTGAGTTGGATCTGAAACTAACGCAGTGTATAAGGTCCGCGAGATCTCCGAAAAGAGATTTAAGAGCGTTGCTCATGAAGCTCGTGATTATGTTTTCAAGAGCAAAATATCTGGGAAAAATCAGGCACTCAGATCCACTTTGCCTTTGAGCAGCGATGGCCCTGGGAGTGGTTTGAGCGAACGCTAGATTAAATGCGTCTCGTGAGATTATGCGCTCGTCCTGGACTTCCTTCGATGCTGAATGGTCGGAAGCCCGATAGTAAAGATTGCGCATGACGGAGTACGAGAGTACCCAAATAAACGATTCGATGTCGTCGCCTGCTTCATGCACGACACGTATGGGGTTAACAATGAAGGCCTGCAACAAGATCCGCCGGCTCATGAATTGAGCTGTTCCCTATGAAAAAATGTTTTCAACCAGAGAAAAAAAAAGGTTTCTGCGTAAAGGCAGCATACCGTCATACCTGCACCCCTCTTAATCGTCGCTGTTGATTGAAAGGTGGTCTGTTTGAAAATTGCGAACTCTGTCGTTGCATAAGACCCCCCTCGATCGGTATATCTTTCCTGCGGGATAGCGGCGCGTTCTACAGTCCTATCTGCCGTTTCGACGGTGGAGCCTTCAATACGAGCAAAGTCCAGGTCAGTAATGAAGCCTCGGAGTTCAGTATCTTGAGCCTCGATTAGCATCACGTTACCAGCACTAATGTCGCGATGCAGGATGCCTTGATCACATAGCGACTTGTGTGCTACAAGATAATGAGTAATGATTAAACTGGTTTTAAGAAGCAGTTTACCAAGGATGGCATCACGGAAACCACTTAGTAGATCACTCTCTGACGTGTACTCCCATAAGGGACGGCCGACGGTACCAAGAATGAGACGATGGAGAACGGCCTTTGGAGGATCGGCATCCAAATCATGGACGGCTTGACTACGCATATTCTTCACAGTGATGGGATTCCTAGCATACCTAACATCACCGCCGCATATGAACTTCGCTAGTCCTTTAGGGTGATTATCGACCACTGAGTAGATATCAAACTCGGAAGTTCTGGCATTGCTGCGCCATGCCGTCTTCATGATCATCTCGTCCCCGTGCAATATTGGATCCTGATTGACACTCAAAGCATATGAGTGAACATGCCAGACGTTAGTACCACGACCCAATAAAGATAAAGATGTCCATATTGGAGGGCCAATAGTGCACCATTCACGAGGGTCACTGCCACAGGACGATATCACGGCAGATGGGTACTTCGAGTCCTCAGTGAGTCTCTGGGTCTCCTCATCAGTCAAAACGCGAACTGTAGGATCGAAACCTAGTTCCACGGTCGATAGGTTGCACGCAATGCTCCGCACAACGCGAACAAAGGTCTTCGTATCTTCGAACATATCGTAGGCGGGTGAGAGTGTGACTCCACCGCAATCAAAAATTGCAACACAGAATTCTGTTCCAAAGATCAAGATGCCTACACAGAAGAGCATGAAAGGTCGAGCGGACATGAAGAGGCGCGCGTAGTCAGCAGATTGAGTGACGATTGCAGGTATTGTATCTGACATCCCAGAGTACGGTCCTTGGTTCTTTGTGGGCTTTACTTCACCGAAAGCATCTCTATGGCGCCATAATTTGGACTTGAACGCTTCTATTCCATGCGGGGAAACTGTGATGTCGGGACTGCAGCTGGGGAAGCCAAATGTGTGAGGCTCGTCCGCTTTGAGCATGTCGTTTGTCTTCTGGAATTTACGGGGTGTGGCTGCGTGACCGAAGTTGGCTATATAGCTGAACAACCGCACCTGAAATAAAGAAGACTGAGCAGAGGAAGCAAAACTCGAAGAGAGTATTGCGCACCAAGGGTGCATACATTTTTTTCTCTTCTGCTGATCCATGATTACCGCTCTTCTCCTCCTTGTTTTTATCGTTGGCCTTATCCCAGATCTCTTCGGCCTCCAAGTCATCAAGCGTCTTCTGTGAAGCTTGTTCTACCAATTCCTTTAAAATACTGATATCCCCCGTATTATTAGCTTTGAAGGATGCTGCGCATGTCGAGACGAAATTATCGTCAACTTGATCAACGCGCAGACGTTTGAACACGGTCGCGTCATTATAGGCGATTTTATTTTCCAGATCGTCCTTGATCGCATTTCTACTGGAGTATACATTAGATTCTGCGAGATTGTTCAGCATTGGCGCGTAAGAAACGAGGAGTTTCGTAGCGTTGAAGGCAAGGAGGTTATAAATACAAGGCCTGAATTTGGTCTTATTTGGTTAATGGATCAGGGACACTTACTTCTACTGGCACTATCCTGCTTATTTTTACTTGAATGAGATAGTTTATCATGTTTCGTCCATCTCGAGACTCAATGTTTTCAATTTTGTACCCCAGTAAAATGGCCCAAAGTCGTACAACTCGTGGTACCAGGAAAAAGTGATGTGATAAAAGCTTCGTACCACCATCACCACTCCACCCGAGGAACTCTCAGATCTGGGCAAAGAGAAATCCTTGATTTTAATTCCTTTCATATCAAGGGGTATCACTGCAAAAAAAAATTCAATATCTATGTAGTAAGCTTGACTCGAGGTTGAGGGGGCGGTGGCTGCGAATGTGGTGTCAGTGGCGAGCAATCATGAAAAAAAAAGGAAAAAGAGTCGGTAAAAAAGAAAGAATCCATGGGTTTGAGAGCCCACAGCCTTCATCGAGCCTTAACGTTGCAAATGATAGTACCTTTGGGGTAGGTGGCAGAGATGGGGAGTATGTGTGAGCTTGGAGGCCTTCGTTTGGTAACATTCAGCAGCGAGAAAATTAATGAGAAATAAAAAACTCACCAAAAAAAAGGGGGCCAAGGACACCCTTGCGAAATGGATCCGTTTTGGAAGAGGGAAGGACAAGGCGGTGATAGGATCCATATACTCACAAAAAAGGGGGCCAAGGACTTCTTCAAAAGTCTCCCGCACCAACTCTTCGACGACTAACCGATGTTCGTTTGCTGCGATTCGTCGCTGCGCCGACCTTGTTGCCTCGTCGATCCCCGAGCCGTAGTTGGAATGCATGTCGTCAGCAATGTTAAACACTCACTCTAAAAGGGCTTGACAGAGCCAAGCTCCCCACTGCTCAACGGGACATTCTCGTTGGTGTCATTGATGCCCTACAATGCCTTCCACCGGGTTTCTTTGTCACCTTTGACGGCTGATCCGCGAGTCCTGGTTGTCGTGGATGGTTGATGAAAGAGTCGGAATTAAGAGTTGGTGAGGGCTTATTCCCCTATTTTGGAAGCCGAACTGGATCGTGTCGAGTAGCGACAGTGGGCAGCCTGGGGGCAGAAGGTGCTCCGGATGAATAGTCCAATTGCTTTCTTTTCTGAAGAGCGGAAGGGCCCTAGAGTTATGTGAACTTTTACCGACCCATTCTTCTCCCCAAGGTTACTGCCTGAGCTGTGATTCCTTGATTATCATTATGGCAAACAAAAAGCACAAGAAAAGCATCACAGGCCTTCGGAATCAGTCAAAGGCAGTTCCCATGTTAAAGAAGCAGCTGTTGAGAGCACTTTGAAGGCCGTAGAGACACCCCCAACCCACCCGGTGATCCATGATGATGATGTTGATGAGCATTGAGCAATCAGATAGCGATGAGAATTACATCAGATTTGATGACAATAAGCTGTGTTCGAAGATGAGAAGGAGTATAGTGAGGATGAGCGTTCTGATGTGGATGAGGCTGATATTGACGAGGCTGATGTGGAAGAGCCTACAGTGCGATGATGGATGCCAGTGTCAACCCAATTTAGGTAGTTAAAATTTCATTGATTTTGATGGCAGACAGCCCGTGGGAAAATATTTGCAGGTGTGTTTTCGACGTTAACCTAAGCCTAGCCTCCCGTAGTCAGACTAAGAAAATTCGTAGTCTTTTTATCTGTATTGATTTACGACTTAATCATATATAATCTGATTTCACGCGCGGTGGTGAAACCGCGCTACAAGATTTCAACTTTAGGATCACGTGAAACTTCTACGCACCTTGCAATTTCACCACGCTGTCGTATGCGCCCAAGGGTGTTTCTCAACTTTCTCAAGGCCAGACACGGAAAAAGGAGAATGAGCCGTCATCTAATGTCCCTCCCACCCTTAATTCTGATACGATGACCGTCACGACGCGTTAATTATTATTAAATTTAATTAACACACGCGTTCGATTTGGTTGTGCTTCACGTGACGATTGAAACTCCGAAATCTTGCTTAGCGCGGTCTGACCTAACGTAAAACAGACCAACCTAAGCCCGAATCTGAAGCTAGTCAGAATGTCAAAAAATTTCTTGGATCGCCGAATATCAAAGTTGTTGACTTTGTTTTTCCGCGACTGTGCATCAGAACCAGATGGTCGCCAGCAACTCAGTTGAAAGCTGCAACCCTTACACAGGCTACGCGTAGTAATCGCTGGCTGTGTGATGGTCTCATGAAGGAATGTGCAAAGATGACAGGGTTTGAAAAGAGACGCTCGACGGAAACCTATGATTGTCTCCAGTGATGATGCTTCCTTCAGTGTCATATATGTACTAACAATATATATACACAGTACACATAAAAGGGTCCAAAGCACTGAAAGCTTCGAATGTGGTAAGCATAACTGAAGGCTGTGAAAGTTCGCAAAAAAAGCTGATGTTGTCTTAGTAATAAGTTGATACTTCCTCTGGGTTCTCCAGGAAACTACGCATTCATGATACCCTATCTGATCGTCAAGTACTGCCAGGAGATATCATTGAATGATCTCTTCATTATATAAACCACCTCGCAGCTTCTGACCAATTGCCATCCCTTCCCATCTTCCTGGATTTCCCGGAGACATCCTCTCGGTTTCTGCAAATATTTCTCAACAATGTCCCAACCAGATGTCGCCAAAATGGTCAGTACTGTACATCTCGCATATGAATGGATATAAACCCACCAATTCTACAGCGTCCTAATCAACATTCCAGGATTCCTGTGCGTCAAGTTCAGAGAAGGAATCTTGGCCAGATCCCAAAAGTAAAAGGATGCCCCGGTCCCAAGACTACATCGGCGCCAAGCCCGACATCTATGGTATCAAAGTACGACCTTTGCACCGATAGAAGTTTGTCGATATTGAATGAAGTATGTCAGCGCGAGTACTTCTGATCTGGCCCCGAGGGCGTCTATATTAGGATTTGCAAAAGGTGATGTTGAAATAGGACATAGCCAGCTCAACGCGGCTGGTAGGGATCATTACAGCATCAACGTCACGGTAATCAACTTGCCTCTCGTTCGTAGATTACACTGAACTGACATTTCCAATTGGGGACCCCGCCAGAATAATTTTAACCTCCCACCAGCAGATGATGGGAAGCTTCCAGAAACATATCGTTCCGGGCAGCAAGAAGCAGAGAAGAGAACTGTCAATGATGAAAATACTCAGGCAACCGAAAACATAGCGAAACAGGAGAAAATGAAAGAGGAACTGTCAGGTATAGATCTGACTTTCATATTTCATATTGACGTGCTCAATAAGAAACCTACGCAATAGAAGGCAATGTCAATGGACTTGTAAGAGAGTTATTGCCCTTTCCACTCGGATGATTGACGATTTGGGACTTAGATATGGCCATCTAAAACACCCGAGCAATGTGCAATATATGTTCGAAACCTCTTGCATAAGGGTCACGGATGGCCCTTTTATGTTCCTGGACCTAATAAACGCCTTCCTAAGGTGTATAGGAGGAAAGGAATGCAAATTGGAGACGTAGGCATCATCAATACGCGCGGGTCTTTTGAGTTCTTCTTTAATATCTGTCATCCTGCCAACCATCCCATTAATTGTCAAGGAGTTCCAAAAAACTTCAAACAGTTGCGGATCCAACCAACTGATATTCAAGAACACTCTGAGTTCAACGGGGAGAGCTATATCTCTAGTTCTTCAATTAAAAATTCATCGTTCGTCTTTCGATATCCAATCGTATTCAATTGATTTTCATCTGAATTTATAGCGGCCTGAAGTTCGAATCCTCGGCATCGGAAGGGGCTATACTGGCAATGCCCGACGGTGCGATTTCTGAAGATGTGAGGAACGAAGCGATATTCCGAAAATATACGTCAATCCACGCCGAGGATTGGTACAGGTACATCAACAACATTCGCGGGCGTGACGCAAAAAATGGCGACGTGCGTCTGGTCATAGGTTACCATAAGACTTCTCACTGGTGCATAGCAACTTTCGCGGATTCGACAGCGAAACAGAATCCATTCTTTCTCGAGTTCAACCCTGTAACTGAGACGAATATTGGAAAAATGTATGAATGGAAGCACTCTGGTACAGCTGAAGTTAGAACCGGACCTGGAGACCACGAAATAGAAGATCTTCGAAAGGGAGATCCAGACCATGGACGAAAAACTTATCAGAATCAATCCTTGTTTGGGCGGACTATCAGTGCAACTATGGGAGAGGATATCTGGAACAAGCTAGCTGCAGAGTCTGTCGAGGTCGAAATTGACGATGACTCTACAGACAACGCCCCTGAATCATCAAATCAAGGTTCCATAGGATCTAAGCGAACAAACTCTTCCACCATGCCCCCCACTTCTACATCGGCAAATGTGCCAGGTCAGCGTACTGCACTCGCTACGATCAACAATATTTCCATCGATACAGTGATGAGATTAGCTAACGTCTCTCATCAAGAAACGACCATGGTACATAATTTCGTTCTGATATTCTCAGATAGTCATTGAAAGTATGTGTGGTATGCAGCCCGATCATCCTTCCGATGCTATCAATAAGATGTTGTTGAAGGTAAGCTCCGTTTAACTCTATTCTTTCACCATTCATCACATTTTGTCAGCTCAATCCAAATGCTCGAGTGGCTATTACTAGCGACAACGATTGGATATCCGTATTGCGAAAGGTAGATTCATATCATGACGCTCTGTCGAAAATGCTATACCCACAATAAATTAGGAGGATTTTTCTTTTCCATCGACTGAACAGCTTTGTTTGCGAATAAAGGCGTTATTGCTTATTCGGCACGATAAAGGTGGGCGCGATGTCAATGATTGCTACATTATGGCTAATTCCCACGGATAGATGTTGTTTTCCTCGAAAAACCAGAATCGCCAACTCTCAGTCCTGAATTTTACAACGTCTCTCAAGCCCCTACACCATCTTCCACAGAGAGCAATGGAGTCCCACAGAAAGCGCGGCCTTTGGGCATCCCGAGAAAGTATATTATGTTACGGCAGCAACTGTTGCCCAAAAATTCGCTTGTTGGTTCAAAATCTAGATCATCAACGAGTACACCGAGGAACTTGAATCCGATTGTCTCCACCATTGCGAGTGCTGCCGAGGACGATGACAACCCGACAATTTGTACAAACTGTCATACTCCGAGTACCCCCCTTTGGAGGCGGGACCCTGAAGGTCATCCATTGTGTAAGTCTTATCCTTCGTTTGTCGGTTAATAACATCAGGCTCATTTTATGTCGCAGGCAATGCTTATGGCCTATGTTGCGTTCGTTGTTGCAGTGCCCTTTTTTGTTGTTTCGTTGTTGATGGGTTCCTCTGGTAGAATCTTCACGCTGTCACTCGTCCTCTGCTCCCGAAAAGAGATGTTATCAAGAGGTATTCTTCGTTATGGTAACTGAAGAAGCCCTACTCACTTTTTTTAAACCAGAAACCGAGCATCAGCCACGCCAAGCAGTAGCTCGCGGAAGGGGGTTTCCACTTTACCTAAATTTGCTTCGTCGATTATACGGCCGCGGTCTCAATCAGGCCCAATTTTGAGAGGCTCGAAGAGAGGAGTGACTCCACCAACACGGCCGCACAATGTATCTATGCGCTCTCCCACTGCTTATTCTTCGGGGCTTCAACCAATTGCTTCCAAGGATCTCAATAGCAACAGACAAGTCCACCGCCACCGTCGTATACCACGGACAGATCTTGATTTCGAGCAGGCTTTGAGGACGGGGGGTACAGTCGTACCTCGCGAGGGTGTGGATGCGGGCCCAGCAAATGTAAAAAGCTCTTCGACAACAGCCGCGGTGTCTACTCCTGAGATCTCGAGCCTATCTCAAGCTTCGCAATATAGGTCTGTCTCAGATGGAATGTCCTCAGGCTCTTCGAATATTATTATTTCCGGCGGATCCTTTGTCAACAATTTCGACTCCCTCTTCAACCAATCTTTCCCGGCCATCCCCACCACTTTCCCCCACCGTTTAATAAAAAATCTCATCATAGTGATAGACGGTCTTGTTGAGGGTTCAGCCGTGCCAGGTACACTAAATGGACAACGCCAACTTCTAACACATCCCGATCGACAGCACCCTCGCCCGGCGATCCTTGATGCAGTACGTGCGTGGGTAAGTGATAATAGTGATAATACGGCACAATATGTCTACTGGCTCAACGAGATGGTTGGAACCGGCAAAACGACAATCGCTGATTCATTCAGTGAAATCCTTGATGAAAAGGGATCCCCTGTTGGCACCTTTTCTCCTTCTCAGCTCCAGCCCGACACAAGTGATGTCTGTTGCATCATCCCCACCATTGCTCTTCAATTAGCCAAGTATCTTCCTACTCTATCTCCTCTCATCTTGGATGCGGCGGCAACCAACTCTGATTGCTCATCTTGGAGGATTGCTAAACAAGTCCCGGATTTCATTGTTAGACCACTCCACACTTCAAGGACGCCAGATGGACTAGATGGACGGGCGCAACAAATGTTCAAGCTCCGATTTCTAACACACTCTCATCGACCGCACCCGCGGTCTACACGATTTGAGGGAAAAGGTAAAGCGGTCGATCCCGACGAAATAAATCCTGGGAATAGACAAGTTCTGGACTCACCCTTTACTCTTCCTGTTCGATCGTCTTCCAGCAATCGCCTCCATTTACATCCTCTGTCGAGTCTGCTCGCCCTCAGCAATCTCGACAATACGGTCCCATATGATTTAATCATGGGTCCTACTGGATCTGGCAAAAGTACTTCCATAGATAATGTCTGTGGTCTCGACGACGATGCAATTTCTATAGCAATAGCTTTCGACCCCGGTCAATTTTCTTCCTTCGATCATTCCTCTGCGCTGTCTGCGCGATTTGAGGAAGGACACATACTCAAGCGCCGATTTCTAATACATTCCGATCAGCTGCACCTCGTCAACGACCCCGCTACTTTACCTTTTCCTTCGGAAGGAAAAGGTACAGTAGTCGATCCCTCTGCATCGGAAAATGCGCCAAGTCAGCGTACCGCATATGCCACAATCAACAATAATCCCATCGATCCAGCGATGAGATTCCATACTAGTAGTGTCTTTGACCATGTCCCTGCATGGTCAAATATCAGTCTATTCGTCGAGAATGACACTGAAGAGAGCGTAAGTACCTCATTTACATTGGCTTTAGGTTAAAGCCTCTCAATGAGCAAACTTACAACTTCCTTTCATTTCTAGAGTTTGACAAATGAGCCATCAACATCGAGAGTTTGCGGAAGTGTGAATCATGTGGATGGGTAGGTCCCCATTACTCCAGTTATTGCTCTACTTCTTCATTCTGATTTTCTCAGACCCGCAGAAAGTAAATCAGACGATTTCACAATAATTGCATTTCTAGGGCATATTGGATGCCTGGGGGCCACCTATATGAATAATTTCCATAGCGATACGATAAGAAGCGCTTTCGACATCCAATCTCTACTCCACCTCGGCCGGTTGTCTTCATTCGACAATGGTTCCTCTGCGTGTTCAGTGCGATTTGAAAAACGCATTGTTCTCGACCAGAGTCGTGATGTGACACTGGAAGGCCTGAAGTCTTATGGTACATTGCCTATTAGAGAGAGAACCACGCTGATCATTGTATGGGAGGAGGACACTGGTAAAGATGCCGAGGCTGAAGCGCTGAAGTCTGAAAATTTGTAACAGTTTTTTTTGTTACCATTGACTGAATCACTGTAGCCTATTCTATATGCCAGCTGCTTTCGCTTTCGCTCCATCCTTTGCTACTCTCGTCACCAATTTTCTAGCCTAATTCATTATGTATATACACTATTTCTTATAGCTATATTATTTCTTATAGCTATATTATTTCTTATAGCTATCTATTTCAAAAGACCTTGCTTGGTTTCGACTAATTTCCTGTCTAAGGGCTTATCCACCACACACCTTTCGGATCCAATGTATAACTGAACATTTTGGGAACCGGACGCAATGTTCAGTTCAAAGTTGGGAAAAAATATGAACCGGATGTCCTCAAAGTCGCGTTCGAGGTTCAATGTTCCATTGTCTGCTCATAAGTTTCGAAACTGAACTGGACTGATAATCCTGACTCGGCGATCCGCGCTGGAGCCATAGCCAGCTACTAGTGGGGGTCGGCAATGTCACATATAGCCGTGGCAATGTTTTGTCACGTCACGTCACACAACCGGTCACAAAACCTGGTACAACATGTTTTCAATGAGTTCTGCACTGTTTCACAAGATTTTTTCACTGTATAAAGCATGATATGGTATAGTTATAAGCTGTACAACATTTTCAGATGCTCAGAGGTAGAAATAGTACCTAAAATATGGTTCAAAAATGAGAACAAGTAGAAATCTTCATCTAACTAGCATTACTAAATTACTATTCATCCTCCCAGCCACTATTCTCATCTGAGGAGTGAAAATCATCATATCCATCAAATACCTCTCCTTCATCTTCATTCTGTATTCCAGGATCTACATATTTTGGTGACAATTTCCATTCTCCCTTGTTATATGATCTGATTGCTGCTTTGATAGCTTCTCTCTTCTCTGCAACTTTTGACTTGCTGTTAATTGTGCCAAGATTTGGAGCACCTGCTTTCTTGAAAGCCTGAAAATGATCCTTCAGTTTTTCTCCTTTCAGCTTGTCAATCTCATCCTCCTTGAAAATTAGTGCAACTTTGGAAATACGATCTGCAACTTGAACTGCACGTTCTGTACGCTTTGTTTTAGCAGCTACCTTCTTGGCAATTTTTTCCTCAGTATGCTGAGCAATTTCTTCAAGACGCTCCTTCTTGGAAGTATCTCTCTCTCTTGAAACTGCTCGGATATATTGATGAGTTGTATCTGAGAACATTTCATTCATAAATGCCCCAGTATTGTTCTGGAAGAACATTGTCTGTGCATTGTATTGTAGAAGAGTAAGTTGAGGTTGACGCCGCATCAGAACACGGAATGATCCCAGTGCTCCTTCATTAATATCATTAGTTGAAGGCATCCATGCTAAATCTCTTTCTTCCTGTGTAGCCTCATCAATTAAGCCACCAGGTGCAAATTCAGATGTGAAACGCTTCCAGGTCACCAGTGCTCCAGTACAGAATGCAACTAAAGCTGGCTTAAGATGTGGAAAATCAGGTGCAAGCTTATTGATTTTATCAATAACCTCCTGTGAATGCCAAGGTGTGCCATCAAAGGTCCCAACTGTATGTGAAACATGTTCATCAACCAGAAATGTAGGATCTTCTATAATTCGCACCAAAAATGATTCAATCTTTTTATGCAAGGGTCCAAGGTTTAGAGCATTTAAACTTGCATCTTTTTGTATTGCTCTCATATAGGGATGGCTAACTGCTTGAGAATAAAGAGCCAAAACAGCAAGTTCTGTTCTAGTTGGAATATCATGAAGGGCTTTCCACAAATTTTCCTCCATATGGCTATAACATGCACACTCCTTTTTGTCTTTTGCATATTTAAGATATTCAACAAATTTATCATGGTGGAGTGTTAATGCTGCTGCAGCCTCACAATGGGATTGAAAATGTGTATTGGATGTATCAGGAAAGGTGAATTTTTTGCCTACTTTTGTTTCCCACCAGGTACGGAATTCTGGTTCCTGAGATGTCCAGATTTGTTGATTTTTGTTGTCTGCAAGTGTATCACCTGCAAGTTTTGTTGCTTTAATACCACCTTGTGAGGAATTTTTAACAGCTCGTTGGGCAGCCTCAGAATTATTTTTGTCTTCTTTAGCAGCCTCCTGAATTATGGCTTCATTGAATTTTTTTGGAAGTAAGATAGGTGGCTCCAGCCTATGCTCAACCCAAAATTTTCTCAGAGCAATATAACCTCCAAGTACAGTATTTAGATCCTTATGACACCCACATCCAACCCAGACAAATAGCTTGAAAATAGCTTTCTCCTTATCAGATAGTTTTTCAAATGCATCTTGACCAAGATCTGTTGTAAGCTTTTCCAACATTGCTGCTTTGTGCTCTTTTTGTGCAGATTCATCAAGGTTGTTCCAATCAGCCTCTCCACCAGCTTTTTCCACCATTTCTTTATGTGCAGAAAGAAAAAAAGGCATAAGCTCTTTATTTGTATTATTAATAATCCTCCTTTTACCAAGTACCTGGTGAACTGCTTCTGTTTTCTTCTTCCCCATCAAGTCATAATCTTTTTTTTCTTTAGCACAGTGATCTGCATGCATTCCTGCAAGCTTTGAATAGACATTGATAAGACGTGTGAAGCTACTTTGTTCTTTGGAAAGTGGACTATCACTGTAAATATCAAATATTTTCTGCAATTGATCATCCCAGTCCCTCATAGCTTGCTCACTGCTTCCATCTAAGGATCTCTGAAGCCCTAGAAAGTGTGTGACCTGTGCTTGTTCACCATCAGCATCCCTAACCTTATAGTGAGCATAGCGAGAGTTGTAATTTAGGTTTTTATGGCCTGTTCCCTCTGAGCCAAATGTAACAGCTATGACATACTTTATAAAC
>MU130492.1:56020-115441 GCA_015039465.1 Phlegmacium glaucopus | reverse complement strand
TCGATTTTAACTTCGAAATATCTGAGACGTCCTTCGGTAAATTTGTTGTTCCAGACCACTCTATTTTACAAAGAATGTATACCTTGAAATTAAGGAGAACTAATGAAAAAAATGTATTATTTAAAATCACTTCTATCGTCACATTAAAGGTATTTTCCTTCCAAATTTTTTATTCCTTTTTATAAAACTAGTTCTCTATAACAGGTCTAACTACTTTTTTACTATGAAACAATAACCTGACTTCGTGGTATAACTCAAGGACTATCACAGATATCTGTTAAAGACAAACACGACGGTTTAAGTCGGACTCTCGACGAAACATTCGTCGAGAGTAGGTGGTTAGACTGAAGGAAAGTGAAGATGGAGGTGGTATAACAAGAGAGTAGACAGGATCGATAGTTTATAACAAGTAAATCAGTATATCACAACCATTTGTTCGGATAAGATGGAGATTTAATATGAATCGGAAGTTCGAAATCGAGACTAGAACTAGACTAGAACTAGACTAACCTGACTATAGGACCATAACGTCAAAAACTATAGATTTTTGTACATTCAAAATTAAAGGAATACAAAGAGTTCATATAATTTCGAGATTGACAAGTTTTGAAGTTAGATGTCAATGTTAAGTGGTTTAAAGGAGTGTAAAAATGGAAAACTGGTCAGTACGGGGGTTTTCCTCGAGTTCGGGCTTGTCGATTGGAACTTTTAGAGGTTTTCCGTTCTCTACGATTGGAAGATTTTCTAGGACGTCGAAGTCGAAGTCGAAGACGAAGACGTTTGAAACTCTCATGTCATTAAGTTATAGTCGTCGTTGAACGTCTATACCTCCGAGTTTAATGAAGAGAACTTCAACTCGATTTTTTCAGAGTACTCGTCACAAGATTTAAGAGTCTCGAAGACCTCTTACGAGTTTTTATATAACTCGTCAATTCTAGACGTGAACTTCAACTTTTTCTAACAATGTTTCTAGAAATAGCGGTCAACGTTTTACTTACAGCACGAGAATCAACGTAAGACACGATCATTTCCGTTTCGACAAGAATTCCTTTGTCAACGACTCAACCACCTTATATTCGTATTTTATTACTTCCTCCGGTTCCTCGAGGTTTTCGTAAGACGAGAACTACGAGTTATACATCTACAAGATTTCAGTCTGTTACTTGTAAACGTCTTTCTCGAGAGTTCGTTAAGTCTTGTGATACGTTTTCTCGAACGTATATGAACACTTTTCGACTTTAGTAGTGTTTCACGTAACTTTCCGAGATTCAGTCTCCATATGTTAGATTTCGTTTTTACACGTTCCATTTTTAATTTAGCACTTTTGGCAGGGATTACTGTCACTCAGCAACATCTATACCTCCTACAAACATTTAAAACCTCAAATTAAATTGTTTTGATACTTATGATGTAATAAAACCACCCAGGCTGGGCTGCAAGCCATTGTGGAAAGCACAATTTCCGTGGGTCACTTATTTGAGGGTGACCGTGATGTCACTCCGTGATGTTACGGTACGTCACACTGCCTGAGATTGCCGACCCCCACTACTAGAAGCCACTGGAGTAGTCCAATTGGACTGCTGACCAGACTCGTGTCGTTTGTAACAAGGTAAGATGATTGCGTTGCCACCTGCGCGCGCGGCTTTTGGCAAGGGGGTGTTGGGATTAAAAAATCCGACCTAGTGTCGGATTTTTTATTTCAGCCAACTTGGGCGGACTAACTATACTACGTAATCAGGCACACATCTATATAAGGAAATATGACATCATCGCCTCGCCCACCCAGATGCCTCGCAAGTGTCGCAAATCCATTTTCGGGGCTGCTGCTCTAGTCCAATGCAGTGCAGGTGATACTGGTAAAAATTATGAGTCAGACCATGGTCATATAAGATAATAACAGAGCAATGATTACCCCATTGATCATTGGATTTTTGGGAATTTTGTGCAATACAACATTGTGATATGTATTCTATAGCTATGTAGGGTACTTTTCTCACAATAGTCATAATAGGTCTTGGAATCATCTTTTGAGACCTCTCTACTTAGGGGTCAGAAAAAAAATTAGGGGCCTCCAGCCGGGACTAACTAACCGGGTAGTGGTCTGGGATTTCGATCCCGACACCCCCTTGGCTTTTGGGTTGCCGGCGCCGGTTTTGGCCGAGTCTTGTATATCTAATCCTAATCTAGTGTCTAATCTAATATCTATTATTATCTTGAGATGCCCGTTTGCACTACCACACCACGAGTTTCGTACCAGGCTGGCACATGCGACTAGAACACACATCCAGTGTCTGCTTATTTTTCCTTGAATGAGATTGTCTTCAGTTTTGTACTCAGTAATACAATGGCCAAGGGTCCCTGCAACTCATGGTACCAGTAAACAGTGATGGGATCAAGGCAAACACTCTCAGCTTCGTACCACCACCGCCTCATACGGGGGGTGTTATGAACGGCTGGTACGCGCATAGCCCCCTATCCATTTTCCCCTTTCTCCACTGTACATTACTCTTTCCCTCATCGCTCCTTCTTGTACCACCCCTTTCCCTTTCTACCCTTTGCCCTGAACCTTCTATGTACTATACTTAGCTATCGCTCCCGCTCTCCTTATCCCTGACTTGTACCGACTCGTATTCCCAGCACGGACCACCTCCTTATCTCTGACTCGACTCTCTAGTATATAAGAGCCATACCCATAGCTACAATCCCTAGTTTAGACCTTCTGTATTCCCTACGGTCTTAATCTATACCGCTTGCTCAGAACCTGTCGCCCTCAGTCTCACCTTGTTGAATATGATTGCAACTGTACAACAGTCCCTAGTTACTTGGTCTATTGGCCCAGCACCGAACGCGAGTGCAAGCTTATAGTCGCCGTAACAAAAGGTCTAAACTACTCTTGCGTCCGCTTCTCTAAGCGCAGACGAACCTTACCTCTGTAGCTCATTTGAACACACACTGTCAACAAAACCGCAGTCTAATCTAAGTCAACAACCTCGAACTCGTGTGGTCGCCTCTACCAACGAAGTCATACCGAACTCGTGTGATTGCCTAAATCAACGGAGTCATAAGAAGATCGTGTGGTCGCCGATACCAACGGATCCCAAGAGATAATACACCACGACGTCAAAGGGCAAATACCAAGCCCCTATCGAGTCATCAGAAGAAGAAGAAGATACAACTGGAAGTAGTCAATACGACACCGACAACGAAGAACCTCTCAAAGAAAAACTTCCCGAGCCTGAACGCATGAGCCACAGCTCTACAACACAGCAAAGACAAGAAAGAGTAGGAAGAACCCCTCGAACAACCGCAACAGACCAACCAGCTCCTCAAACAACATCAGTCCCCCAGCCTTCTACCTCAGGAAAAACCAAAACCCTAACATACACACCACCCGTTGCTCCCTCCCCATTCCAAAACCCCGTTCCACTACCACTCACCTCCTTTGGACCACCCGAAACCCTTGCTCAACAACCGAAACCCGACTGGGATATAACTAGTGACCACGAAGACGACGACAACATGTCTAAAGAAGTACGCATCAACCCCCCGCAGCCATATCACGGAGATCGAGACGGACTCCTATCCTTTCTTCAGGATTGTCGAGTATACCTCTCTCTCAATGACTCAATCTATAACTCGGAAGCCAAACAAATCATCTTTATCCTCTCATTCCTTACTGGCGGAACTGCTAAAATCTGGAAAGAAGCCTTCCTCGATGAATGTCTTGGCACCACTCCCCCAGACTTCGGAACCTATATTGGTTTCATCAAGAAACTCAAAGAAGCATTCCTAGCCGCTGACGCCGAAGGAGAAGCCAGAGCCCAATTACGCCAACTCCGACAGGGAACCAACTCAGTAGACGATTACATCACACAATTTAGAATCCTCGCTGGAAGATCCAAGATCAAAGACGACAAAACTCTTATCGACTATTTTTCGGAAGGAATCCACACCTCTCTCCTCCAGAAAATCTATGGACTTGAGAACCCGCCCACAGCTATCAAAGATTGGTATGCTAAAGCTTCTCGATTCGACCTCCAATACAAACGATGCAAGGAAATAACTCAGCAAAAAACTGGCAACACCCCCCAAGCAAAAAAGCCTTACCCTTCGCCACGCTATGTTAATCATCATCATGATCCCAATGCTATGGATATCGACACAACCGAGATCGATCGCCTCAATATAGACGAACGCGAACAACACATGAAAGAACGAAGGTGCTTCCACTGCCACAAAATAGGACACTTCACCCGAGAATGCCGCTCCAAACAGAATAACGCCCCGAACACAAGCTCGAACTATGTCAAACCAAATGACAGTAGTTACAAGAAATTCAACGGATTCAAGAAGACAGCCGCTACCGCCTGAGCCATGATACGCAATTTAGTTGAAGATATGGATGTAGAAGAAAAAGAGAAGTTGATAGACGAAGTGGTCAAGGACCAGGATTTTTAGGTAAGCACACAGTTTCAACGTCTGTGTCGCTGATGATTTCTTCTGTATTAGTAGCCGAGATGGGAAAACAATCTATGATCTTACAGACCCCTATCACGTGCAAAACTGAGAAAGAGAACAAAATCGTTGACGCCCGAATTCTTATGGACACTGGAGCTGGCGGACTCTTTATGAACGCTGGCTTCGCCAAACGACACCAAGTACTTCTATATCCCCTCAATAAACCTATACTCCCCCGAAACGCAGACGGATCCCCTAACTCTAATGGGAAAATCACGCATTATACCTGGATCAGATATCAACAAGGCAACAGCTGGATGATGGAACGACTTCATATCGTCACAATTGCAAGCGCCGATGTCATATTTGGACTCCCCTGGTTCCAAGCTCATAACCCTCAGATAGACTGGGAAACTGGACGAATGCATCTTCCAATGGGAAAACACCAACTGGCCCTGACTTACAATTGAAGAAATCAACAACGATTACGGGAAACGCAAAACGTCCACACCACCACCTTAAACAGGATGGAAATCGATGAAACACGGTACAACCAAGTAGAAAAAGAAATGAAAGAGACAATAGAGAAATGGAAAGAGAAGAGAAAGAAAAAGACCAAACTGCAAAGAAGCGATTCCCCCAATTGGAGAAAAAGAGAACAAGTTACCCCAATCCCCGAAACTCCAACTCTTCCGAAAGCCACAATAGAAGAAGTCGAAGACGAGGAATCACCCCTCAATTCAACACTCCTAAAATTGGACGACGAAAACGAAACCATCGAACTCAACCTCGACGACAGCGAAACTGAACTGGTCGCTGCTTTTATCAACCACGTCATGGACAACGAACTCTGGGTCAACAAAACCAATGTCTCTACTACCTTAGCAAGTGAACAAAATGCAAAGAAAGGCGAGAAAACCCTAGAAGAAATGATACCATCGGAACTTATGGATTATTGGCGCATTTTCGACAAGGAAACCGCAGAACGATTCCCTGGAGCAAGACCTTACGATCATGCCATCGATCTTAAAGACGACTTTATACCTCGCGACTGCAAGGTCTACCCACTCACACTACTGGAACAAGCTGAACTGGACAAATTCCTCAAGGAAAACCTTGAAAAAGGCTACATACGACCATCCAAGTCCCCCATGGCATCACCATTCTTCTTTGTCGACAAAAAAGACGGAAAAGTACGCCCCACACAGGACTACCGAACACTAAATGAAGGAACAGTCAAGAATACCTATCCACTCCCCCTCATCTCCGAACTCATCGACAAACTCAAGGGCGCCAAATACTTCACCAAATTGGACATCCGATGGGGTTATAACAATGTACGCATTCGAGACGGAGACCAATGGAAAGCAGCTTTCAAAACCAACAAGGGACTATTCGAACCCACAGTCATGTTCTTCGGACTTTGTAACTCTCCCGCCACATTTCAAGCAATGATGGACGACATATTCATAATCGAAACCACCGAAGGATGGGTTGTTATCTACATGGATGATATCTTCATATTCACCAAAACAATTGCCGAGAACATGGAAAACACTAGACGAATCCTCCAACGCCTTGCCGATAATGACCTTTACCTTAAACCTGAGAAATGTGCCTTCTGGCAAACCAAAGTGGAATTCCTAGGGCTAGTCATCAAAGAAAACAAACTTGCTATGGACCCTGTAAAACTCGCTGGAATCGCTGACTGGCCTGCACCTACCTCAGTACACAAAATCCGCTCATTCCTAGGCTTTGGCAACTACTACCGACGATTTATTCAAGGATATGGCAATATGACAAAACCACTTAACGACCTACTCAAGAAAGACACCAAATTCGAATGGACACCCGAACAAAGCCAAGCTTTTGAAACACTGAAAAGGAAATTCACTGAATCCCCAGTCCTACGAATGCCTGATGCAACAAAACCCTTCAAACTCGAAACAGACGCTTCTAAATACGCTTCAGGAGCAGTATTACAACAACAAGATAATAACGGAGACTGGCATCCCTGTGGATATCTATCCAAGTCATTCAATAACACGGAACGAAACTACGAAATCTACGACCGAGAACTTCTAGCAATTATTCGAGCCCTTAAGGAATGGCGACACTATTTGATGGGGAACCCATACCCAGTCACTGTACGCTCTGACCACAAGAATTTAACCTACTTCAAAACTGCTCAAAAACTCAACCGACGACAAGCACGATGGAGCCTCTTCCTTTCCAAATTCGACATCCACCTCACACACGTCCCTGGCACTCAAATGGTTCAATCAGATGCCCTCTCACGACGTGCCGACCTTACTGTTGGAATGGAAAATGACAATAAAGACCGCACACTACTCCCCGACAACCTCTTTGTTAATGCCATTGACATGGAACTCCAAAACCTCATAATTTCTACAAAACAAATGGACGATGTCGTCAAAACCGCCCTCCACGCGATCCTCCATGGCGGACCCCTCCCTATGCGCTCTGCCCTTAGCGACTGGCGAACGGACGGTGACCTAGTCTTCTATAAAGATCGCTGTTATGTACCCGACAACATGGACTTACGCCGCAATATTGTTCACAAACATCACGACTCTATCCCTGCTGGACACCCCGGACGCCTCGTTACCCAGAATCTAGTCCAACGCGATTACTGGTGGCCTGGAATGGCTACATTCATTCAGAACTACGTTGATGGCTGCGCCATCTGCCAGCAACACAAAATAAACCGACACCCTATTTCCCCGCCTTTACACCCCATTCGTTCCGAACAACTTCGCCCATTCTCTCTGATCACTATGGATTTCATCACGGATCTCCCTTCCTCCGACGGCTTCGACTCTATCATGGTCGTGGTCGACCACGGGTCTACGAAGGGGGTAATCCTAACTCCATGCCACAAAACGATTGATGCCAACGGAACCGCCTCTATTTTACTTGACTCACTCTACAAAAGATACGGGTTACCGGACAAAGCTATCTCCGACCGTGGCCCCCAATTCGCTTCTCACGTCTTTCGGGAATTAGGACGACTTCTTGGCATCAACCTAGTCATGAGCACAGCCCATCATCCACAGACAGACGGAGCCACTGAAAGAGCAAACCAAGAAATTGAAGCTTATCTATCCATCTTCTGCGCAAATAACCCTGACCAATGGCGACAATACCTCCCTACCCTCGAATTCTCTTACAACACCAAACCACATGCTACACAAAAAGAATCTCCTCTATTCCTTCAAATGGGTTATAACCCAACCGCTATCCCCACCGCATTCCCTAGAACCAACATCCCTGATACCCAAGAACACCTTATCAATCTCCAAGAAGCACGGAAAGAAGCCAACGCGGCCCATGAACTCGCACGACAAGTCATGACCGAACGTATTACCCGAGGTTTCACCCCATTCAAAATAGGAGATAAGGTGTGGCTCGAGTCACGATGCCTTAAACTACGATACGAAACCAAGAAAATGGCACCTAAGCGAGAAGGCCCCTTCAAAGTCATAGAAGTTCTAAGTCCCCTCAGCTACCGCCTGGAATTACCTCACTCCTGGAGAATTCACCCAGTCATTCATATCACGCTACTTTCCCCTTACAAGACAAATGGAGTATATGGCAATAACTTCCCACAACCACCTCCTGACCTTATCGAAGGCCAACCAGAGTACGAAGTCGAGTCAATAATTTCCCACAGACGACAGGGAAGAGGATACGCCTTCCTTATAAAATAGAAAGGATATTCAACTGCAGAAAACACTTGGGAACCCGAACGAAATGTCACCAATGCACAAGAACTCCTCCAAGCCTATAAAACTCGACATCGACTACAGTAATGACAACAAAGAAAACATTCCCCCTCTAACTGCCCCCTCAATGGCTCCCTCGTCAACAACCCCTTCAACCACCTCCACCCTTAGCACTACCGCATCCCTTGCCACCATCCTTGAGAACGAACCCCTCAATGTCCACACCACATTCCTTGCTACGCAATTCCCACTTCCCCCATCTTCCCCCACAAGTTCCACTACCACTAACCAACAATTTAAAATCCAAGATATCACTCAAATATTCGACTCTCAGTTCCCCACATATTCCCACTACCGAACCTATGTACGAGATCATCTTCGAGATTGGACCCACGACTCCGATTTCAAAACATTCGACATCGCTTACTGCCACCATCGACTGGTACTCCCTCAAGCCAATACCCTAGAAAAGATGGCCGAAGGCCTGATCAAGATGGCACAAGAATTACGACAAACAAATGCAACCCAAGAACATAATATTCGACAACTTGTTCCTCGCCTCCAAATTAACGGACTTAGTAAACAGATCGAACAAACCTTGACTCTGACAACCCCCACTGTCAACATTTGGATCCCCGTCCCCCCTAACTCTCCCGCTACATTCCCTAACAATATTCCTCTTAACAACCCTTCCGAAGAAACCGGAACTCGTATCCGCCCCCAGCCACTTACGAGACAACCATCCGAAGCTAACATCCCTTTGATCCGATCAATTCCATATACGGCACGAGCACCTACGAGTCGACCCAAATGTTTTCAATGCAGCACCATCGGACATCGCAAACAAGAATGCGGTGCTTACAAATGCTCTGTCTGTAAACGGGTCGCTCCTGGACACTGGCCCAGTACTTGCCCTAAGAATCGCGAAGAAGACCGAGCCCCTCTCCCCAAGCAAAGACGACAAGAACCAGAACACTGCTCCCACTGTCGACTCCCCCTCTTCTATGATCATGTTGCTTGGTGTCGAGGACAAACGGACGGCAATACTTGTCAATGCAAATCTAAAGTCAAGAAAGAAGAAGATTCCGACCCCGATATCTACGGAACCGGATTCTACGATGTTGACGGAGATGAAGACGGTAACCTTACCGGAGAACATTGAGTCATACGCTAAGAATATCCCTCCTCATATCTATGACTCCCCCCTATCTCTGACTCTATTTCTCCTTATAAGAACTTGCGACCTGTCCCTCCCATTCCCTTATCGCCTCTTCTACACTATGGCCCTCGCATCTGCTGCTCGCATCACTTCTGCCAATATGAACTTCAATACTGCTACTGCTATGAACGATGACATCGACCAATTTCATGACTACGTTGAAGATATCACGCCCGACAATGGAATCCCTATCTTTCAACCTGGACAACTTCCCCCAATACTCCATATTGCAGGCGGTCACTTTTTCTTCCAAACAGAACATATTCGCTTCAAAGTCCACCGATATTTCTTTGACCGAGAATCCATATGGCTCGCAGAACGACTGGCATTCGCCAACGTCGACATAGCCGACGGACAAACCGTTGCTCAGTCTAAAATTCGAGGAACCAACGTATTCGATGCCATTGAACTTCCTGGGATCACTGCTAAACAATTCACTTCTCTTCTCTGGGTTATCTATAACCCCCGTTATGGAAGTCATCAAGCCAACACTCGGACGTGGAAAGACATCAAAACTGCCGCACAAGCACTCAAGATGGCACAAATTCTTACCCTCTCCGAACATAAAATCAAGATCAATTCACGACTCGACCAACAAGAAGAAGAACAACAGAAACAAGAATTAGCCGAATACTTCAAGAACAATAAAATCGAGGACGATCATTAAGCTAACAGTGGGCTAATGTTATGAACGGCTGGTACGCGCATAGCCCCCTATCCATTTTCCCCTTTCTCCACTGTACATTACTCTTTCCCTCATCGCTCCTTCTTGTACCACCCCTTTCCCTTTCTACCCTTTGCCCTGAACCTTCTATGTACTATACTTAGCTATCGCTCCCGCTCTCCTTATCCCTGACTTGTACCGACTCGTATTCCCAGCACGGACCACCTCCTTATCTCTGACTCGACTCTCTAGTATATAAGAGCCATACCCATAGCTACAATCCCTAGTTTAGACCTTCTGTATTCCCTACGGTCTTAATCTATACCGCTTGCTCAGAACCTGTCGCCCTCAGTCTCACCTTGTTGAATATGATTGCAACTGTACAACAGTCCCTAGTTACTTGGTCTATTGGCCCAGCACCGAACGCGAGTGCAAGCTTATAGTCGCCGTAACAGGGGGAAAGTCTCTGATCTGGGCAAAGATTTTTTTCTTTTTTCATTCCTTTATATCAAGGCATACTTCACTGCCCAAAAAAAAAACATCTATGTAGTAAGCTTAACACGAATTTTTTACTTCCAAGTGGCCACATTAAGGTGCGGCCTCCTTCAATGTGACAGGAGTGATGACTGTGACCGGTAGGTTATGAGTCTTACGTAAGTAAGCTAGACCTTTGAGTGTTCGACGTAAAGGCAGGTTCCGAGGGTAAGGAGGCTTTTCGGAGGCCTCTGCGCCATCACGTGCGCCCTTTTCGAACTGGCAGCACCTTGCATGTCAGCTACATTCTGGCAGCCATCGCTCAGGGGCGATTCTCGTAGATTGTCCCCTCGCTGCCTCTCACACATTATCGACTGACTTGAGGCCGTCTCGGCGCGGTGCCATTGTTTGGCTGAGGCTGTGCTGAGACATGAAGGTCGAGAGCCAGTGAACCGGGCGCTGCTGTCTCACCTCTCTATGGTCACAGCGCAGGTGAGCATATCGTCACTCGCACTCTCAGCACTCTTTCTGACCTCAGTATTGCAGAGTAGCCTCGTTATTTTATCTATTAGCAGTTTAATTCTCTCGCCTACCTAATCCATCTTTTCCTTCGCCCACCCTCCTCTCCCTTATCTTTTTCTCATCTCTATCTTTGTATTACTATTTTATTTTTTCCATCATCTCTTCTGTAATTTCCTACTGCCACCTTTCTCTCATGTAACATCCATGTATTTCTAGTTAGGCACAGCTCCTGCTTCGGCTGCTTCAGCCAATTTATTTGGAGGTCACTAGTGTTACGTAAGTAAGCTAGGACCTTCGAGTGTCCAAGTTTCACTGAAGCATTTATAGAAATTTACGGGGTGGGAATGATTAAAGTCTAGACTGCTTAAGTAATTATGTAGATTTAATCTGGATTGGGCCTGTTATGGATTTGGCAGCATTATGTCACGACACATTGCCAAATGCGTGACAGAGTGTGAAACACTTGAAACATAGCTTGCTCATTCTGCATCATCCTGGATGATTTATTTTGTATGATAAATGTATTATAGCATCATAGGAATATATAGTGAATGAATTTTGATCATAAAAATGGTAATCAAGTGGTTTTTTGAGGTGGCTATGCTTTCTTTATCTGATGGACTGAAACTTCCAGGCAATATAACACTTTAATTATTCATTTCTGCAACATGTTTTGGTGATGTGAAATTCTCTACTATGTATTTTAAATATTTTCCAGCAGTTATTTTATTTTATTGCACACTCAGGACCTTGCAAATGAACAATTTCTACCCAAATACCTGCCAAAATGGCATTTTTGCAACTTAACACTTCAGAAACTGGTATATGTAACTTGTCTTGGTGATGTGAAATGTTCTAATATGTATTTTTCATATTTCTCAGCAATTATATTTTTTCTTTCACACCCAGACCCTTATAAATGATCAGTTTCCACCCAAATTTCTGCTAAAATCCAGTGTTGGCAACTTCTAGCCTATAGAACACATCTAAAACTGGTTTCTGTATCTCATATTACTGACACAAAATAGTGTACCATGTATTACAAACATCTCCCAGGAGTTAGAATTCTTTATTTCACACTCAAGCCCTTAAAAATGAGTGAGCTAGTGCCAATTCCAATGCAAATTTGAAACTTCCAGCCTATAGAACTGTTCATAAACTGGTCTTTGTAGCTATTCCTGTACCAAAAATTATCTATGGTGTGTCAAAAATATTCCTGAAGAATTTCATTATTTTATTTCATACTTAGAACCCTACAATTAAGCAAAACCCACCTAAATCCCTGTTAAATTGCAATTTTTAAGACTTCCAGCTTATAGAACTCTTCAGAAACTGGGTTCTGCAACCTATCATAGACAAAATATACTCTATCATGTACTTAGATAGCGGAGTCCGAAGAATAGAATGATTGTTTTTAAATATAGAAGAGGTGAGTAAGCAAGCTTGTGATTCTTTGGTAGATACTATAGGCTAACGCGGTAGCCGGCTGGAAGGAAATAAGTCATGAATAAAGAAAAGTAAAGCTGAGGTAAGCATAGATGAGAAAAGACGCGGTTCGTTACATTCAACGACTTCTTCCACACCCTCAGGCTCTTTTGATGCGAATGTAGGGGAGAAAAAAAGGTTGAAATGTGAGTTTTTCTGAAGTGTGTCTTCTCTCTGCGTCATGAAAAAGAATATCTTGCAGGTATCATAGTTGTTCCATTCGCCATTCGTTTATTTCTAAGCGATCGATCTCCTCTCCAGTGGTTCCAGTAACATGTGTGTTCCTTTTTCTGGAGGTTTTGCCCAATAGAAACGATGTTGTGCCGGTTACCATGGTGATCAATCGTTAATGCTGTTCCACCTCCCAATTCTTGTGTGTTCATTTTATCGGGTATGGCTCCTGAGAACGATACACTGTTGCTGCTATCATAACGTTCTTCTGCTACTGTGATCATGTTATCGGGGCATTACTCCCCAGAACGCGGCCTATGCTGCTATCATGGTGGTAATTTGCTGTTGCTGTTTACGAGCTGTTGTCGCGATCACTTTCCGGTGCTCGTTCCCTAACGCAACACTTGATTTGAACCTGAGGCTTTGCAGGCTTTGCTGTGTGGCATTACTTGAACGCACCATTCACCCCAGTTTTCACCCTGGCTGCCTTATTCTCCAAGCTGAAATCGTGGCTGAGACTTCGAAGCCTATTTTTGGGATACACAGAACACCGTTGCTGTTCTCCGTATGTCTTTAGCTGTTCCTACTAGCTAGGCATTCCTCGTTTCATCGCTTCGTTCTTCAAACAAGGCAGGCCTTTCTACCTGTAAACTATACATTATAGCTTCTGTTTAATCTTAGGTATTCGCCATCGGCGCTCAGTGATATTGCTTATGTTTCCTTTACAACATTACTGTTCTGGTGTCATACCTGAGGCTTGGAACACATTTGTACAGTAGGAAGGGGGTTGATCTTGAGGAGGTGGACATGTGCGTAGAGGACGATGAACTCACCGTTTGCTATTGGGGAAGAAGGTTATATCTGCAAAAGAAGAAGGGGTGGCTTGAATAATCTTCCGTTTGTAACAATTAATTGACTTTTTTTATTTTTTATTTGACGACAGGATATATTGTTCAGCTTCTCCCAAGCCTCTCCTACAAAACCTCAGGGCAGTTCTGTCAGTCGTCTTAATGTCCAAATTGCCATTGGAGTGGTGCTACTTAGCGTTGCTGCTGCTGCTGAGTTTTGGAAGGTCAAAGATGCATGATAACAAACGATTCTCCTTTCTTTTCTTTTTGTTTGCTATTGATAAATTCATCTTTATCTCGATAATAATTTCGTTTCTGTAATAACTTGCTATCATGATTTCTTATGATTTCTTGTTATATTTAAAGACTCGAACAGGTGACAAGTTTAGTAGTATTCTACATAATCACAAAAGTCCGGACTGCAACATTCCAATGGTAAATAGAGGCAAGAGAGTAGCTATTGAATTTTCTTTGGCAAACTATCGATGGCTTTGTTAACCACTGTAAGAAGAGCATCGTGGGTCAAAGGTCTGGAATCGATGAGGTGTACAAGCTTCTTGAGATCTCCGAAAAGAGATTTAAGAGCATCGCTCATGAAGCTCGTGATTATGTTTTCGACATCAAAATATCCTGGAAAATTCAGGCAATCAGACTTACTTTGCCTTTGAGCAGCGATGGCCTTGGGAGTGGTTTGACCGAAGGCTAGATTAAATGTGTCTCGTAAGCTTTCACGCTCGTCCTTGACTTCTTTCGACGCTGAGTGGTCGGAAGCCTGACGGTAAAGATTGCGCATGACGGAGTACGAGAGTACCCAAATAAACGATTCGATGTCATCGCTTGCTTCGTGCACGACACGTATGGGGGCACGAAAAAAGGACTGCGACAAGATGCGCCAGCTCATGAATTGAGCTGTTCCCTATGAAAAATATTTCCAACCAGAGAAAGAAGCTTTCTGCGTAAAGATTGCATACCGTCATACCTGCACCCTTCTTAATCGTCACTGTTGATTGAAAGGTGGTGTGCGTGCGAATTGCGGACTCTGTCGTTGTATAAGACCCCCCTTGGTCGGCATATTTCTTTTGTGGGATAGCGGGGCCTTCTACAGTCCTTTCTCTCAGAGTGGAGCCTTCGATACGAGCAAACTCCAAGTCAGTGATGAAGCCTCGGAGTTCAGTATTTTGAGCCTCGATTAGCATCACGTTACCAGCACTGATGTCGCGATGGAGGATGCCTTGATCACATAGTGACTTGTGTGCTATAAGATAATGAGTAATGATTAAGCTGATTTTAAGAAGCAGTTTACCAAGGATGGCATCACGGAAACCACTTAATAGATCGCTCTCTGACGTGTACTCCCATAGGGGACGGCCGACGGTACCAAGGATGAGACGATGGAGAACCGCATTTGGAGGATCAACATCCAAATCATGGACGGCTTGACTACGCATATTCTTCACAGTGATGGGATTTCTAGCATACCTAACATCACCGCCGCATATGAACTTCGCTAGTCCTTTAGGATGATTTTCGACCACTGAGTAGATATCGGACTCCGAAGTTCTGGCACTGCTGCGCCATGCTGTCTTCATGATCATCTCGTCCCCATGCAAGATCGGATCCTGATTGACACTCAAAGCATATGCATGAACACGCCAGACGTTGGTACCACGACCCAATAAGGATAAAGATGTCCATATTGGAGGGCCAATAGTGCACCATTCACGAGGGTCACTGCCACAGGACGAAATCACGGCAGATGGGTACTTCGAGTTCCCAGTGAGTCTCTGGGTCGCCTTATCAGTCAAAACGCAAACTGTAGGATCAAAGCCTAATTCCACGATCGATAGGTTGCACGCAATGCTCCGCACAACGCGAATAAAGGTCTCCATATCTTCGAACATATCGTAGGCGGGGGAAAGTGTGACTCCACCGCGATCAAAAATTGCAACACAGAATTCTGTTCCAAAGATCAAGATCCCTACACAGAAGAGCATGAAAGGTCGAGCAGACATGAAAAGGCGCGCGTAGTCAGCAGATTGAGTCACGATTGCAGGTATTGTGTCTGACATCCCAGAGTACGGTCCTTGGTTCTTTGTGGGCTTTACTTCACCGAAAGCATCTCTATGGCGCCATAATTTGGACTTGGATGCCTCTACTCCATGCGGGGAAACCGTGATATCGGGACTGCAGCTGGGGAAGCCAAATGTGTGAGGCACATCCGCTTTGAGTATGCTGTTTGTCTTCTGGAATTCACGGGGTGTGGCTGCGTGACCGAAGTTGGCTATATAACTGAACAACCGTACCTGAAATGAAGAAGACTGAGCAGAGGAAACAAAAATTGGGGAGAATATTGCGCACCAAGGGTGCATACATTTTTTTCTCTTCTACTGATCCATGATTACCACTCTGCTCCTTGTTTTTATCGTTGGCCTTATCCCAGACCTCTTCGGCCTCCAAGTCATCGTGTGTCTTCTGTGAAGCTTGTTTTACCAATTCCTTTAAAATACTGATATCCTCCGTATAATTAGCTTGGATGGATGCTGCGCAGGTTGAGACGAAATTATCGTCAACTTGATCAACGCGCAGACGTTTGAACACGGTCGCGTCATTGTAAGCGATTTTATTTTCCAGATCGTCCTTGATCGCATTTCTACTGGAATATACATTAGATTCTGCGAGATTATTCAGCATATTGGTGCGCATGAAGCGAGGACTTTCGGCCATTGTAGCGTTGAAGGCACCAAGGGAGTGTAAATAGTTAAATACAAAGGCCTGAATTTGGTCCTGTTTGGTTAAAGAACCACTGGCACATGTGACTGGAACACATGAATTACCTACACCACCAACCCTGCTTGAGTTCCTTATGACCTCTTGCAGATGATGTTTCTGAGAGGAAACGTAGAAATATCGACTAGATACGAAATTGATGTTCATGTGAGATTTTAGCTGTTGGTATCTGTGTGACGTTGTGATGATACACACTTGAGGTTCTAAGTTGATATCTGGCTGACCTCAATATCGAATATGCCTTTGACCTGGTTCGCGATGTCCTCAGGATGTATGCACAATTCTCCTCATGCCCACTGGCTTTGTTAACCATAGAATATCTGGCTGGACATCCTGTCCACCATTGTCAAGGTATAAAATTCTTTTTGGCTTTTACAAAACTATCGTTATTGATCAATCTTAATGTTATGGCAGATTCTCCAGAAACGATCTGGCCTTACCCTCCCAGCCCATTGACAACTCTTCCTTCCTCACCCGTGATGTCTATAGAGGATGTCTCGCTTGGCTTTTTGATCAGTGAGGATGACTTGCACCAGCCACCAGCCAAGGTAAGCTTTGGCCTCTTGTTATCATCTCACATCTGAGCACCCTCTCTCTAGTCTTCCAGGCCTCAAGCCTCTTACTCCGAAGATCCTCGTTTTTACAAATTCCCAGCACCAGGCTCAGACAACGAGTTTGACGCTCAAAACACTGGTGTCGGCACCAACAGTATTGAAGACACAAAGCAACCTGAGCTTATGAAAATTGAGCAGCGCCGGCTGTTTATATCACAAGTATGGCGCATTCTATGCTCTCAATTGTTGAAGTTAATAATCACTACTTATTCTTTTAGATTCTAGACAGAATCCAACTTCCAATCTCGCAACCCAGTGATGATGCCAGATGCCGACATATCGTCAGGGATCTCATCAATCTCCATCTACAAGTCCATGATGAGCCAGATTCCTATGCCGACTACTTCCATCTGCGGGCAGCGCTTGTCCACGAACTTTGGTTGCGAAGGAAGGAGATCCGGGAGGCCATTGAGGGCGAGGAAAATGAGAAAAGAGCAGCTGCATATCAGGTGGTATGAATCCTGCACTTTGACTTTACTGACTCGTTCTAACATAATCCAGGAGTTAAAATCAATTAACTTGCCTAACTTCATGCCATCTGATGACGCGCTCACGGTACAACTCATCCATGAAGTCCTTCGTGTGCACGGCCATGAAACCTTTAACCCAAATCCTCAAGATCCATTCCACCTAGCTTGGGTCAATGGTATGAACACTGCCATTCAGCTTCAACGAGAGAAGGCACGGAGGTTGGAGGCTCGGAAGTTAGAAGCTGTACATAGGGAAGCTACCCATAAATTTCAGCTGAATATTTAATTCTGATGGTAGACACAATAATAATACTATCGTCTTTGTCGCTTCCCTCCAACCGTTTCACCCTCAGCATTGTCAATGTTGTCAACTTCCTCACCCGCCTTTGCAGCAGCAGCAGCAGCTTTGGCCTGGTTATTCTTTTTTCGTGTCTCAGCTGCTTTTGCAGTTGTGGCAGCCTTCTTCGCCAGCATCTGCTCTGTAATTTTGACCCCCAGCTCATCCAAGCGTTTGCGACGATCCAGAAACAGTGGCCGAGGCACTGTCATATATCTGGGAAGGAATTTCCGTAATAATGTCGCATTGTGGAGGGCATGTAAATTGATTATGAAGTTGGTGTCGTCCTTATGCACAATTGACCGAATTACGCGGTTGGTTTCCTGGCGCTCCTGTAATTGGCGAGTGGATCCTGTGGGTTCACATTTGTGTGCTTGACAGTCGTGCTGGACATTGAATGTAAATTGGAGGGCCTGGGTACGAATTTTATTGTCAGTGTTTCATTTGGTGGATAGGGAAGTATGTACAGTCGACAACACAACAATGGCATTATTTGTTTCAACTGAAGGACGGAGGACAGGCAGGCCGTATTTAAAATGAAGTGCCTCGCCGAGTTCAAATATTTCCGCAACAAGAAGGCCAGGTGAATTCGTAGATGCGTGCGCCATTGCATAGATTTTGCTAATACGGGCAATGATTGGTTTGCCAATCTATATCAACAAAAAATTAGTATACAACAATGGTCACAAAAATCAAGCAGCTCACTTCATCGACCCGCAGGACTGCCCAAGACCCAATAACACACTGATCTCCTGAGACACTATGAGCTGACAAGCCGACAACCCATTCTGAGTCTTGTTGAAGCTTCAGCCCTGGTGTCACCAAACTATTCAGGAAATCCAGGTGCTCAGCACGACAGACTTTCCGCTTGTTCTTTGCGACTGGACGGACAGCACCAGGAACCCATGCAGATTTTGGTGCCCAACCGAAGTGTTTTTGCAAGATAGAGACACGCGACATAAGACTTTGGACGTCGCGTCCAGCTTGAGTGATTTGTCCATCCTGAAGCCAGTAGCCACCGCTGAGAATATGTTTCACACTGTCAAGGTTCACAAATTTCAGGGCGATATCACGACTCGGGGCTTGATGATTGCTCAGAACAGAGCACAGTCGGAATATAGCATTGAAGCATTCGAAAACCTCAGTCGAAAATCGCACTGCAGGACCACGTCTGCGGATATTTGCCATCAAATGAACCAATACATGAAGTTTGATTTTTATGAGAATTTTGGCTGGATCTATCAAGGAAAAAGCATCCAAGACATTGTCAATCAGCACTTTTAGGTCATCCTAGAGTCATCAATCAACATCGGAACAGGAAGATGCTATCAACCTCATATCAATTCTTACCAGGTACAAATCCATGTTATCAATACTCGAAGCCCAAAGAACTGGACCTAGCTCCCCAATAGCTTGTACCATCTTAAATTGTTCTGGGGATACCAGGTCGTGGATGTGAAAGATACTTGTTTGCATAAGAGTCTTGAAGTGTTTTCCAATTAACCCGTTTCGGTACTGCATGATATATGCCGCTCGGATGGGTGGGATATTCAGAGCATCCGTATTTGTGGCCTGGAGGCGCACAGTAAAAAGATCCTGCTGGTGGGTTGACCAGTTTGAATGGAGTTCATACCACGCATATTTCTCAATTCCAAGGAGAATGGTATGAAGAATCTCGACCAAGGTATCCTGTGATGGGTCCAGGACTATAATAATCAAACATCAAACAAGAACACCAGTAAATTTCAGATGAAAGCACATACATTCAACGTTTAGCAAGGGATTGTAAGGTAGCTCTGTTTGCGTCCCAAGCCATGCCAAGAGCTCATCTGAGATAATATTCTTACATTTTTCGGGCTCGGCAGCCTGCATCGCTCGCGAGTTTGAGATAAGAATATCGATCCAATGTTGTGCAATCTTGTCTTTCACGCCTGTGCTTGTCTGGAGCGATGAAACATGCGACTCTACTCCTAAGGTTGCTAGACGTATTTGTTCAAGAACGCATGCCCTGATTTGGTTAACGTCTCTCGGAGGGCCAGGCTACAATTCAAGGACAGTTGAGACATGAAAACAAATACCAATTTTAAATGACTTGCCTCATAAAATTCATAATACCCATCTGGAGTGGCTGTAAAGCCTTTCTCTCGCCCCACTGTGCATTCTCGGCACTTACAGAGACCTCCGTGACCAATATGTGAGGTCTCTTCTGATTGCTGAGGGTTGTCTGCGGGTAAATTGGCAATGAGAATTATAAAGCTACAAGGACGCTGGGTAGCCACATTGATGCATCGAACTGGAGATAAATGAGTCGACCTAATAAGGTGTATTAAGTGTCTATCATTCACTTGAGAATTTGTTAACTCAAATGTACACGTACTTGAGATCGGATATGATTGGCCGGAACTGCTCTAATGCAGATGCATTTGGAGATGTTGAAATAAAGCGAATAAAGTATTCCTGTTGCAGTAAGCGACCTGGTAAATTTGCATTGAACATGTATATGTTGATATGCTTCTGATATTGCTTGGATTGAGCACCGGACACGTCATCGGCCCAGATAGACAGCCAGATGGTGTATAAGTCTTCTCCATTGTCAATTGCACGATTACAGTTAGGAATTCTTTTAGCGTATCCTTCATCTTCCACTAAAACAGTATCAGATCAATTTCCAATGATTGCGCAAAGTGCAACATACTGCGGAAAGCCAATGGACCACCATTTTGCAAAACCAGCTCCTCATGATTCCGTGAAAAGTCCTTTACAGGCACTCGGATGGGACCAAGAAATCAGCTGGCAGGTTGTACAATTAAATTGAAAAAACATACCCCAGTATCATGGATGACACGATAACAATTGGCTTTTGTTTCACCATGATGCATAATCCAAAGATGCGGAATTACCCATTGCCCATCAAACAACTCAGCAACCTCATGAATATAATAATGCTTATTCTGTTCCAGGATGGACGGCATGCGCTTATCGTCGGGAATTTCATACCATCTTCCGTTGGGAACTTGCCACATCTCCGAAATTGGACCACCATCCACATCCTCAGGAAACGGCTGGATATGTGGTGCTACCTCAGGGTTTGCAAAGTCCTGGAAAGAAAGAGGGTCACATTAATCTCGTGCAAGAGGAAACATTTCATGTATCTTACCTTTTTGACGAGCTCTCGGATGTCTGTTGTGTAGAACAGATTGCCAAGATCTGAGGTCGAAGAGCGGATTGTCATGCCACACAAATCACGAACATGCTTCTGCATTGACCGAAATGCCTTAAAAGATGGCACATCCTTGGCTCCACATTCACGCATCACCCATAGGACCATTTTGAGCTGGCTGGATGACAGTCGCATTCTTGGTAGATTATCCAAAATATCTAAGAAGCACATCTATATATAATATTTCGGTAAGACATGATTTAAGCCAAACATGCTGAATCAGACCTACCGTTTTGTTTGGATAAGGCGCATAGTCATGATTTGCAGGTACACCTGTGAATTCCTCATGAATATCATCCTCATCAGCCTCATCAAAGCCTGGAAAGGTGTTGAAGTTATTTGGAGTCATGATAGAGTGAGAGATTGCTAACCGAATGCACGGAACTCTTCTGCCATGCAAGGGACCGTTACATCCTCAGCTCCTTCAAATTCTTCATCAAGGGTCTCAAGGTGTAAGCGGTCAATCTCCAGTGCCAGCTGCTCCTGGAAAACCACCTCTTCGACTGGAGCGCCTGAACCTGAGACCTGAAAGTAGTGATCTCGCTCGATATCATCAAAGCTGAAGTTGTTGGAATTGATACCATTAATGTCGTCACCAGAGAAGCCGTATCTAGGTGGTGGTGCTTGTCCAATATTTGTTGCCGGTGGCTGGGTGAGGCTTACTGTATTTCCACTATAGAGATTAAGATACTGATTTCGGGCTTGAATCGCAGTCTGTTGATTGTGATTGCGAATCTTAAGAGATTCGGAATGAGTTCTAGACTTGACATGGGAAGTCCAGGAAGATGAAGCAATCCAAGTAAAGGAATCAGCTTGTTGAGCTTCTTTACAGGCGAGACAGGTGACTTTGCTTTGTGTTTCATTGAATACTGCATCTGAGACATAACATCAATATATATATATTAAAGAAAGATAAGAAGTTACTTACCAGGGTCTACTGTGGACTCGTTCTTCCTGCGGCCCATCCTGGTTTGGTAAATGTCAAAAGACAGAGAGTTTAAAAACGACTGAGCAGGCAGGCCAAAACACGTGCCTCTCAGATTTCAACAACAATTGCAGCAACCTGAAAATTTGATCTCTTCCTGGCAATCTCTGATCATCATGGCCACTCAAAATGAAGAAGACCCGGTTGAAGCACTTATCCGCGCAAGAATAGCTGCTCGTTCTGAAACCAGTTCTGAGATGGAACCCAGCAGTGAGATAGGCCCATATGCAGGGTCTGATGCATGGCCTCGAGGAACAGTACGAAGCCGAGAAGATTTTGAACTAGGGGACGGGTCAATGACTCCTCATTACTCAAACTCGCCACATATTGGAACAGGTGACGATGTAACACTTGATCGCCTCTTCCCTGGCTTCGCTGTATACACATTGGAAATGGGACGTGAGTACAAAAAGCATAAAGGGTTATCACAAGAATCGGATGCCGACACAGACAAATTTCTGAAGGTAAGTAAATTCATCATCATAATTGAAAATTTGTACACATTCTGAATATGGACAAGACACCAGACGTGATAGAGCGAAATTTTATGTCATATGTTGCTCTTCTTCAGATACAAGATGGTGTTCGTGCCTTGGTTGAAGATAGAAAAGCTCAATACAAAGTACCTGACACGTTGAAGGTCAGACAACACAATAATACATAGAATACAGCTGAACTTACAAAATAAATAATATATAGACAACTGCCCAAGAATACGCAGCGGTGGCAATCCGCTCACCAAGCCTAGCTGCTTATCGATCTCCAGAGTTGCCAGTACTGATTTATGTGAGTATGGTGCTGCCATACGTAGTCAAATGTTGACTTACAGAGGATACCAGGATGTCATGCGACAGCTGAATGTCTCGGATCTTCCAGCCCCCCATGATCTTGGTCGACGAGAGCTTGTTCTTGGAATCATTGGAAAGGCCTTAACCAATGGGCGTCACACCTTAAAGAGCGAGGTGAGTAACAGCTTTGATAGTGAAAAAACTGGATTACCAAGCCCAAATGTCAATCAGATCGTAAAAGGATTGGAGGATAAAAAAGACATCGCAACATTAACCAAGGCTTGCATTGGATCATCCAAAGCAAAAGCGTCTGCAGCCCTATACATCCGTATAGCATTTGTTGTGAGTTACTGATCCCAAAAAAAAAAATTGAAGCTGACCTGATGCCCCAAATCCAGCGGCGTGAATGGAAGAAATTCCGTGCAACAAAAGCAACACGAAATACAGGGGAGGATGCATTCTGGGTAGAAGTTGACAATCAGCTCAAAGAAATGAGAACGAAATATGACACTTCTCACAAGCTCCAAATGTATGTGTTTTTTTGTTGATAATCAGAGACCCCTGTTGAAATCCACTGGATATTAGCGCACATGAAGTGATATATGAGCAGGATAAAACTGAATATGGGGAGCCAGCTGTCTCTTTGGACTTCACAATGCTGAAGGACCTCGACGATTGGTTGGTCATGTTAAACCAGGGTGTTGCCCGAGTGCCGTCGAAGTAGTACTGCTGCAGATGAACTCCGATAAGGATCTGCTGAGCGGAATCCTAGCATAAAATACCCATCCCTGGAATCCGAATACAATTTAACAAATTCTGCCAGGTCAAAGGAAAAGATTGAGCCCGTTTAAAAGTACAGTGGTTGGTGTAAGGAGAAGAAGTCATGCTTACCATACGGCAACAAATCCCAAAAAGTGCGACTGACAGAGCTGGCCTTTAGCAAAGAACCGGATATTGGCCGATCTGCCAATCCAGGCTGCTTGCTTGAGGACGGAAGCAAAACGGAAACAATTATATCTGCACGTTTCGACGCGTCGTTGATTGCACGTGAACAATATTCGGAGTTTGAATTGACTTGTTGAAGTTCGTCTTTGCACAACCAGTTTTGTTGCTTCTCTTCATCTTCGCCCTTACACTCATTTTCTCATGTCTTTCTGTGTATTTTATTTCCTTCTCGAGGTCTCCAGCTATTCTGCGTAATGGCGCCACGGAACTTATACAGTGCATGTACTGTGTTCTCTGGCATGGCTTCTTTCGTGACCTGTCGTCACATTTTTCGGGACACCTGTGTCCGTTTCTCATGTTGCTCATGCTCTTGTACTTTGGACAATTTATTAGATGGTCCTTTCCATGTCACTAACTTGCAGTTTCTTTTTTTTTTTGTGTAAAGGGTTGGATTCTGGTGTGTTCTTTTTCTCTTTACATTCCATATATCATGCTAATGCTTTGTCCTGTCTTCAAGGTAATCCTTAGTAATTCATAGCTTAGAAAGTTGGTAGTTCGTCTGCAATGGATACGCTTGTGCCTTTCATTTAAACTGTGCAACGTTAAGAAAGCCTGAAGATATTTGTATTATTATGTGAACGGGAAAGAGCCTCGGAAGCTACAGATGGTCAATGTGCTGTTGACCTTAGTCCAAGCTCTCAATGACATCTGAAGGAAGTATCAACAAGTTGAGTTGGCAACATTGTGGGGACATCCAGCCGGATCTACTCAAGTTATACCAATCAGGAAATGATTTAAAATTCTCAGATGAGCACATCCTCAGGAGCCTCTCAACGGCTCATTTTGACTCCGACCTCACATCATCTTAATCAGCTCGGCCTGATATCACGGAGACGTCTGGCAGGTTTGGTGGTGTAGACCGGTGACTGTCTGTATATGAAGGGGAAATCCTGCGATATCGAATCGAAGTTTTCATATACAGGATAGTCACGACCCTATAGTTTACCAAGTTTCTTCCAAGTTTTGTCTATCTCGAGACTCAACATTTTCAGTTTTGTACTCCGGTAATCAAATGTGTTAGAATATTAACCCTGGATTTAGTTAAAGTGACTCAGTCACCGATATAATAACTATTTTATTAGCCCACTGATAGTGGTCAATGGGACTGATCATGAGTAATGAAGTAAGTGAAAGATAAAACAAGATACACATCTCCTAGACTTGGAGTTCTACATGTAACATAATCACAAACGTCAGACTGCGACATTCCATTGCAAATTTATAGGCAAGGAGGTAACTATTTAATTTTCTTAGGCAAACTATCGATGGTTTTGTTAACCACTGTAAGAAGAGCGTCGTGGGTCAAAGGGATTGGGTTGGATCTGGAATTAACGCAGTGCATAAGGTCCGCGAGATCTCCGAAAAGAGATTTAAGAGCGTCGCTCATGAAGCTTGTGAGTATGTTTCTGAGATCAGAATATGTTGAAAAAATCAGGCAATCAGACAGACTATGCCTTTGAGCAGCGATGGCTTTGGGAGTGGTTTGACCGAAGGCTAGATTAAACGTGTCTCGTAAGCTTTTGCACTCGTCCTTGACTTCTTTCGACGCTGAATGGTTGGAAGCCCGGCGGTAAATATTGCGCATGACGGAGTACGAGAGTACCCAAATAAACGATTCGATGTCATCGCTTGCTTCGTGCACGACACGTATGGTAGCATTAGTAAAGGCCTGCAACAAGATGCGCCGGCTCATGAATTGAGCTGTTCCCTATGAAGACATTTTCAACCAGAGAAAAAATGTTTCTGCCTAAAGGTCGCATACCGTTATACCTGCGCCTCTCTTAATCGTCACTGTAGATTGAAAGGTGGTGTGCTTGCTAATTGCGAACTCTGTTGTTGTATAAGACCCCCTTTGGTCGGCATATTTCTTTTGTGGGATAGCGGGGCCTTCTACAGTCCTTTCTGCCGTTTCGACAGTGGAGCGTTCAATACGAGCAAAATCCAAGTCAGTAATGAAGCCTCGGAGTTCAGTATCTTGAGCCTCGATTAGCATCAAGTTACCAGCACTGATGTCGCGATGGAGGATACCTTGATCACATAGCGACTTGTGTGCTGTAAGATAATGAGAAATGATTAAACTGATTTTAAGAAGCAGTTTACCTTGGATGGCATCACGGAATCCACTTAGCAGATCACTCTCTGACGTGTACTCCCATAAGGGACGGCCGACTGTACCAAGAATGAGACGATGGAGAACGGCCGTTGGAGGATCGGCATCCAAATCATGGACGGCTTGACTACGCATATTCTTCACAGTGATGGGATTTCTAGCATACCTAACATCACCACCGCATATGAACTTCGCTAGTCCTTCAGGACGATTACCGATTACTGAGTAGATATCGGACTCCGAAGTTCTGGCACTGCTGCGCCATGCCGTCTTCATGATCATCTCGTCCCCATGCAAGATTGGATTCTGATTGACACTCAAAGCATACGCACGAACACGCCGGACATTAGTGCCACGACCCAATAAAGATAAAGATGTCCACATTGGAGGCCCAATAGTGCACCATTCACGAGGGTCACTGCCACAGGACGAAATCACGGCAGATGGGTACTTCGAGTTCCCAGTGAGTCTCTGAGTCTCCTCATCAGTCAAAACGCGAACTGTAGGATCGAAGCCTAATTCCACGATCGATAGGTTGCACGCAATGCTCCGCACAACGCGAATAAAGGTCTCCGTATGTTCGAACATATCGTAGGCGGGGGAAAGTGTGACTCCACCGCGATCAAAAATTGCAACACAGAATTCTGTTCCAAAGATCAAGATGCCTACACAGAAGAGCATGAAAGGTCGAGCGGACATGAAGAGGCGCGCGTAGTCAGCAGATTGAGTTACGATTACGGGTATTGTGTCTGACATCCCAGAGTACGGTCCTTGGTTCTTTGTGGGCTTTACTTCACCGAAAGCATCTCTATGGCACCATAATTTGGACTTGAATGCCTCTACTCCATGCGGGGAAACTGTGATGTCGGGACTGCAGCTGGGGAAGCCAAATGTGTGAGGCTCGTCCGCTTTGAGCATGCTGTTTGTCTTCCGGAATTCACGGGGTGTGGCAGTTTGACCGAAGTTGGCTATATAGCTGAACAACCGCACCTGAAATAAAGAAGACTGAGTATAGGAGGGAAAATTGGCGAAGAATATTGCATACCAAGGGTGCATACATTTTTTTCTCTTCTACTGATCCACGATTACCACTCTTCTCCTTGTTTTTATCGTTGGCCTTATCCCAGATCTCTTCGGCTTCCAAGTGATCAAGCGTCTTCTGTGAAGCTTGTTCTACCAATTCCTTTAAAATACTGATATCCTCCGTATTCTTAGCTTTGAAGGATGCTGCGCACATTGAGACGAAAGTATCGTCAACTTGATCAACGCGCAGACGCTTGAACACGGTCGCGTCATTGTAGACGATTTCATTTTCCAGATCGGCCTTGATCGCATTTCTACTAGAGTATATATTAGATTCCGCGAGATTGTTCAGCATTGGCGCGTAAGAAACGAGTTTCGTAGTGTTGAAGGCAAGGACAATACATACAAGGCCTGAATTTGGTCTTATTTGGTTAACGGACCAGCTTCTTATTTTTACTTGAATGAGATAGTTTACCATCTCGAGACTCAACATTTTCAATTTTGTACTCCAATAATAAAATGGCCCAGGGTCGTACAACTCGTGGTACGAGGAAAAAGTGATAGGATAAAATCTTCGTACTTGTTCGTACCACCATCACCCCCCTCCCGATCTTTTCGCTTTCCTTCTCTATAAATACCAGTATTATACCACTTAATGTCAAGTGCACACAAAGTTTAAGGGGAACTACCTGCGCGTTCGAGAAGCTTCTTCCTTTTAAAGAGAATGTAGAGAATTCCCGTCAAATCAAGCTTTCGCCTTCCATTTTAGCCTTCTTACCCGGCTGGGGATAAGCGAGGGGTACTTTCTTTAAAACCTGCTTCAAGTTAGACTGTAGGAATCCATTGATTCTTGCTCGTAATACGGTTCTTCATTGAAGTCGAGTTCCAGCTTTTCAAAACGTTCCCTAAGCATCAATTCCTTTTTTTTGATGATTGGTGGCATCCACAGGGTAAAGGGGGAATACAGGACAACTTTAGGCAGGTCCAGGAGCTCCCAGAAGGTCTCGCAATAGAGAGCGTATAGGTCTCGAGATTCCGAGAATTTTGGAGGGTCGAATAAGCAGTCAAAACGTAACTGAGCACATCAGGCGGACTCTCAAAATACCTTTCTACATACGCCCATCTAAAGGTACGCAGCGTTCACATTATCTGAGAATCTTCATGCCCGCTCACCTCGAAGACCAGCTATGGCATCTAAGACCCCACGCTCTCAACTCGTCAATCCTCGTCTACGCTATCGCCGCTATGTCATTTGGGGCTTCCTTCTCGACAACCAAGCTATGTTCGCTCGCAAGCCAAAGCTCTCTCCGGAAGACGAGAAAGATCACATGAAAGTTGAAGCAAGCTTTGATACATACATGTTGAGCGTGTTTGGGAAATTGCGGTTTGAAAGTTGGAAGATTAAGGGAGTGGAAACTGACCCAGATCAAGTGGCACCCAGCGTCGTTTGTGCTGGGAAAAGGAACGCGATCGCGATTGTGCAGTGCACCCGACGCGAAGACAGTTTTATACCCAGTGCGGACAAGGTGGAAGAATTGAAGAAATATTTTGCTGAGCATGGGCATTTCGAGGAACCGGGGTGGTTTGTTGTGCGAGGGGACTAGTAGGCTTATTGTGCCTTATTAGTCGATAACCCCTTCATCATAATCTATTTTGCTCGTGATTTTTCAATCCTTGGCCGCTGATTCAAGTTGTCTCAGGCGAGTAATGACAGCGAGATAAATCGATTCATGAAAGACTATCTACAAATGCCTCATCTAGATTGACCACCAACAGCGGTGAACACCGTCAGATTCGTCCAAACACGAATGTTTACTTCTAATAAGTGGCCACGTTGCGGAGCAAATTTTATGGGCTGGAAGGTTTGACAGTCTCCTTAAACAACTTCTTCCACACTCTCTTGCTATTGCTTTGAATTTTATAATGCCTGTCTTCTCACAAGGTTTCCAGATCGAAATACGTCTGCGTTTCAGGATGGAAAAGGATTCGATACGGTTTTGTATTGGTTTGCAGGATACCTTTTTGGCCAAAAAAAGGCCTTGGTGCGAATGTAGGGGAGAAAAAAATGCAAGCCTTTATAATAATAATAATAGTAATAGTAATAGTAATAAGTTTCTTCTCTCTGCGACATGAAAAAGCTATAGCTTGCTGGTATAATAGTTGTTCCATACATTAACTTGGACTCCAGGGTACATATTAATAACGTAAGGAATGTTCACCAATCCATCTTCCCAATTGCCTTGTCCAATGCAGATAACAGATACGTATGAGTGAGTGGGATGGGATTCCATCTCGATAACGACCCACAAGAAGATCGGAGTCAAGTTCTCATATCCCTCCGTGAACTTATCCAAACCATAATCATGAGCTACGATGACAAGTGAGTCCGATGAACCAGGATTTTTCGACGGAATTTTCCGTGAAGTAAACAAATTTGGCAGGAGTGTTGAAAACACTGTGACAGATACTGCCGCCGACGATATTAGAGGTATTCTGAAAGACGTTAGCGACACCGTTGGAGACGTGCTGAACAATGTGAGAGTTGGGGGTGTTGTGAGAGTTGGGGGTGTTGTGAGGGATGTTGTTGATAAAGTGGGCAAGGCAATCTATGAATGGGAGCGACCCAAGGAGGACCGCGGTGAGATTGTCAGTGCCCAGCAGGGAGGGATAGGGTCGGGTGGTAATGCCAGACTGGCAAGGATCCCAACGAGCTCTTTTCTCTGTGCCAGGTTTCTCCTCAAGTGTTCCGACCTTTGTCTCAGGCTTTCATTTCATTTCCTTTTATTGCTGAAAACACTTTTAACCATCCAGATGCTCAGGAATACTTACTCCTTTCTTCTCTTTCATACGAATTCATTGTGGCTGAGTTACTTACAAAATTTCAAAAAAAAACACCATAAATCAACTACAAATTGAAAGAAACTCCAATGTACTTACTATACGGTCAAAAAGGCCTAAACTGATCATTCAGGGCCATATATCTGTGATTGCTTAAGGGAGGCCCCGGGAAGCTCCTGATGGGTGGTGTCCGCGAATTTGGGTATTTGAGGCCTAAAAATCATCAAATCTGTGTCCACAAATTTGGGTATTTGAGGATACTTTTGGTGGGTCTTTGTCCGAAAATTTGGGTATTTGAGGGCAGATTGTTGCCAAGTCAGGACAAATTAAGTAGAACTGCGGCTCATTATTTAATCACTAAGTCCAACTGCTACATGAGGCTATAATGGAAGTTGCAACGGTGACAGTTTGCTTTCCTTGTTAGAAGAGTCGAGGAGCGCAAAATACGAAGTCCGCAGGGGGGAAAAATAAAAATTGCCTTTTTAGAATGTCACATGACCACGTCTGTTCGAATTTGTGTATTTGAGGCCCAAAAATTTGTGCATTTGAGGGCGATTTGGGTGATTTCGCGGACACCAACTATCAGGAGCTTCCCGGGGCCTCTTAAGGGAGTGTTGAAACCCTGGACGAGGGTAGCATTACTAGCATAGTCATCACCTAAGATATGAGGCAGTCACGCTACAGTTCACTTGAATCAATGTATCACCTCAATATCGTGGCTGCCCAAACATTGAAGTGGGCCGTGGCAACAGCTGTTTGCATCAAGGGGTACGCAGCACTGGAGAAAAAGACATGATGTTGTTTTTAGGTGCTAAATGGACTGGGAAATTGAAATCTGAAGTCGCTTTGTCGTCAAAGTTTCTGGTTGCCAAGTTATGGCCACTTTTGTACTTTGGAGGAGAAAATTTTGACCCCCAATTTTTTCAAATTTTCTGGACCTCTTTTGTCGGACTTAGTCGGAGATCATTATGATTGAAGCGGAGATAACAACAACATGAAGACAGTGAATCATGTGATGTATTAGTATAAAGTTGACCCACATCGTGGGAGAGCTTGAAGCACCCCATCTAAAGGTACGTAGCATTCACATTATCTGAGAATCTTCATGCCCGCTCACCTCGAAGACCAGCTATGGCATCTAAGACCCCACGCTCTCAACTCGTCAATCCTCGTCTACGCTACTATCGCCGCTATGTCATTTGGGGCTTCCTTCTCGACAACCAAGCTATGTTCGCTCACAAGCCAAAGCTCTCTCCGGAAGACGAGAAAGATCACATGAAAGTTGAAGCAAGCTTTGATACATACATGTTGGGCTTATTTGGGAAATACCAGTTCGAAAGTTGGAAGATCAAAGGAGTGGAAACTGACCGACACCAAGTGGCATCCAGGGTCGTTTATGGTGGGAAAAGCCAAGGGAGGAACGCGATCGCAATCGTGCAGTGCACGCGACGCGAAGACAGTTTTATACCTAGTGCGGACAAGGTGGAAGAATTGAAGAAATATTTTGCTGAGCATGGGCATTTCGAGGAACCGAGGTGGTTTGTCGTGCAAGGGGACTAGTAGGCTTATTGTGCGTTACTAGTCGATAACCTCCACTTCATCATAATCTATTTTTCAATCCTTGGCCGCTGATTGTCTCAGGCGAGTAATGACAGCGAGATAAATCGATTCATGAGAGACTATATACAAATGCCTCATCTAGATTGACAACAGCCGCGAACACCGTCAGATTCCTCTAACACGAATTTCTACTTCTAAGTGGCTACGTCGCGGAGCAAATTTTATGGGCTGGAAGGTTTGACAGTCTCCTTCAACAACTTCTTCCACACTCTCTTGCTTTGAATTTTATAATGCCTGTCTTCTCACAAGGTTTCCAGATCGAAACACGTCTGCGTTTCAGATTTTCTGGGTGGAAAAATATTAGATACGACTTTGTGTTGGTTTGCAGGATACCTTTTTGGCCAAAAAAAAAGGCCTTGATGCGAATGTAAGGGAAGAAAAGAAATTCGAAATGAGGGTTTTTATAATAATGAGTTTTTTCTCTCTGCGACATGAAAAAGCCATATTCTGCCCGTATTATAGTTGTTCCATACATTGCCTCGGAGCGATACATATTAGTAACGTGAAGACAAGCCTATCGGTGAGACTCTGGAATAAGGATGTCATAATTGCAAAAGTCGCACCCTCGCTGAAATGTACTATTAACCATTGGCAATGGACAGCAGACCCACTTTACAACCCCACCTCCTGTGCCCATGACCGAAGCCGATCTTGGAGCTGCATCATTCCATAAACTCATTCAGTCTATTCGTCGCCAGGACCGAATTCTCGCCATGTTCATGGAGGAACGCAGTCGCCCCAACACCCAAATGACAACCGAGAGTAAGAAGTCTCTCGCTGCTGACCCCCAGCAATCCGATATCTAACTGCACTGGAAAGCTTGAAGTGTTGTTCCCTTCGCCTTAACTTTCTGGCTGACCCGAATTGCTTCGACACCGACCATAAACGCATTATATTCGCGCTCTCATAAGGTCTGGCTCATCCTTGGGCCATGAATGCATCAGACCGATACTTGAAGGGAGTGGTGGTATGGGAATCGTGGGAGATGTTTGAAGAACTTGCTCATGTTGCGTAGGCTGTTGCTCTGCATTTCATCATATATATGCAAAAACACAGTACACTGCACTCATTCCTCGCTCCTCTACCTCCAACAAAGAAAGGACTAAGCACAGAATCACGATAAATTCGTCATTTGTACGTGAAGAACTTTTGATCGTATGCAGTGGCATTGTCCACCTGGAACAATTGGTCAGACCTTGACTCAAACTATCCAGAAAGGATGGACATACCCAGTCAGTAAGAAGGCCGAGAATCAAGGGTGGTCCTTCCAGCTGCTGGCCTAGTGAAAATTCATCGGAACATGCAACACGACCACCTCCGCCGTCATTTACGGAATATTGCTCGCCGCTCGTCGTACAGCCTCTTAATACGGGTATGCTTGGTTAGAAGGATGAAGTCAACATAGCGTATACCAATATAATTATTCACAAAAGTGCATACCCATGTTGCATACAGTGCGATGCTGCTGCCATTACAGCTTGAGGAATGGCTGCTCGCACATTATCTCGTTTGGCTTCAAAAAGTTGGAAGTTATGGGTCCATCAATGGCCTCGGGATTCCCTAAGGGGGACGTCGGGTCGAGAAGGAGATAGCCTGAGAAAAGGTTAAAAAACCGGCTAGATCACAGCTGAAAATCATGATCTCACGAGCGAACCGCGATGGCAACTTCGTAAGTAGCAAATCGACCACTCCCCTAGAAGAAAGATTACTCGGAAATGTAGTCTTTGCGATTGGGAACTCAGGAATAATATTCATATCAGTCTCATCCGTCGACATGGCGGAAACGACACGAAGCAATATCATATTGATCAGGATTCGGCAACCAGCTTCTGTCTGATGGGACGTCTCAAGAACGGGTCGTTGAAAAACCACTAAGCTCACTCACCACAAGAGAGACGTGACGCTTAACCAATCCTATCAGCTCACTAAGGTCTCCATGGAAAGCTCTGCCATCCTCATGTTGACTCCCAAACTTTTGATATCCGACATCACGTCAGGGGAGAGGAGAAGTGGTCCGCTCTTAATTTTGACTTGGAGCAGAGTCAAAGCATCAACTTTGGTGATTTAGTGAGTGGAGTGTGCTAATGAAAACAAAATCAGCCGAGAGTGAGTTAGACACTTCAAACAAGGGCAACGCGCCGGAATGACTTCAAGCTTCTTACGCAGCTGCTGAAGTCCACTGATGAGGCCTGTTGGGAGATCTTCGTCTTCCTCATCAAACTGCTCCTGGAGCTCTGCCAGAGTACATAGTAGCGCGTTGGCATCGTCGACAGTCAAGTTAGGTACTTTTCGCTTATTCCTGGTAGATAGCATTGTAAGGCGAGAAGATTATTGAAGCTTACAACTCTTTTCTAGTCTCCCGTAGGCAGACTTCGTAAACTACCGATAATCAGTTGATGATGAGTCGATCTCTTTCATATGGAGTCTGCTCTTAGTCGCGGCCCACCAAACCGTACTAAAATTTCATTTTGCATTTATTCCCACACAAATATCATGTGACCTCGTTAAACGAGGATGCGTGCCGTCGCGTCGTTTGATTGTTGAGAATTCAATGGCGTTTTGGTCTCCATCGCACAACGAAACGCCCCAATATGCATATAAAACTAGAAAATCCCCCAGGTACAGCATCAACATTCTCTACTACCTGGCAACAAACATACATCTCATCACTACCCTATGACACAGCAGCTGCTCACAGCACATCCAACTTCACCACACTCGTTTCATTGACCCCAGCCAGCTCCAAATGCAATTACGTACCACAAAACGGCCAAATGACGAAAACCCAGATACTCTGGCCCCTAAAAGACCTCAGAAAATTGCTGGCTTCTCCATTAGTATTGCACCGCGGCTGTTATCGACAATAACAGATCTGAACTCGATATAAATCCTGCCAATCACCCAAATACATCTCTAGGCAGCAATTCCGTAGCTTTAACTGATGCCGAAAATCATAAATTAACCCGTTTCTTCGGTTTATTGCACGATGGATTGGAGTGGAGTTACTGCCAGGTTCTGTACCAATTCTCTACTACACAATGATGGATAACGCGTCTACGATGAGAGAACAGAGCATTAATTAGAAGATGCGTTGGACGTGGGAAGCAACACGTGATCACTTTGCGGTTTGGTGGGCGCGACTACATGCAGACTACGTGCTTCCATAATTATGATGCAGCAACCACCCAGTAAAGGTACGTAGCATTCACATTATCTGATGCCCGCTCACCTCGAAGACCAGCTATGGCATCTAAGACCCCACGCTCTCAACTCCTCAATCCTCGCCTACGCTATCGCCGCTACGTCATTTGGGGCTTCCTTCTCGACAACGAAGCTATGTACGCTCGCCAGCCCAAGCTCTCCCCGGAAGACGAGAAAGATTGCAGGAAAGTTGAAGCGAGCTTTGATAAATACATGTTAGGCGTGTTTGTGAAATTCCGGGTTGAAAGTTGGAAGATCAAAGGAGTGGAAACTGACCTACATCAAGTGGCATCCAGGGTCATTCATATTGGGAAAAGCCAAGGGAGGAACGCGATCGCAATCGTGCAGTGCACGCGACGTGAAGACAGTTTTATACCGAGTGCGGACAAGGTGGAAGAATTGAAGAAATATTTTGCTGAGCATGGGCATTTCGAGGAGCCAGGGTGGTTTATCGTGCGAGGGTACTAGTAGGAGTATTGTGCGGTAGAATAATGGAACCCAAGGCCTGTCTTTTCGAGCTCAGATTCGCGGTCATGCTTGGTGGGCGAGCCTGAGGTGAGGTACTGGTTCAGGACCGTCAGATTCCTCTACTTCCAAGTGGCCACGTTGCGGAGCAAATTTTATAGGCTGGAGGTTTGACACTCTCCTTCAACGACTTCTTCCAACACTCTCTTGATATTGCTTTGAATTTTATAATGCCTGTCTTTTCACAAGGCTTCCAGATCGAAATACGTCTGCGTTTCAGATTTTCTGAATGGAATAAGATTAGATACGATTTTGTGTTGGTTTGCAGGAAACCTTTTTGGCCAAAAAAAAGGTCTTGATGCGAATGTAAGGAAGGAAGAAATTTGAAATGTAGTTTTTTATAGTAGTAAGTTTTTTCTCTCTGCGACATGAAAAAGCCATATTTTTTGCTGGTATTATACAATCACGGACAAACAAACAACAAATTCAATATCTTGTGATTGGCTGAAAATTTGGTCATTCTGATTGCAGATTTGAACTCAGGATAGCAAAATTTGAGCAAAATACCTCTAAAAACACATCTCCAAACTTGTTCCCATGACTGGTTCTGTTTGCCAACTTTTTGAACAGATTTCTTGATATATAAGGGTCTGTTTGGTATGCATTGTTGGAATATTCTAGAACTATTGCATGCTAGTTGTGCCATATTGCATCATTATTGGGTAGTAGTATGTTGACCAATAGCAGATAAAGCTTGTAGATTACTATCAGTAGTACAGCCACAGTTGTAAAGTATTTAAGTGTATCAGTGTGAACCAATACTATTAGTGATGCCAAAGTTCAGTTCAGTTCAGTTCAGCAGCATTTTTTGCTGAACTGAGAACTGAACTGACTAAGTTTTTCCTGAACTGAACTGAACTGTTAAAGAACCGGTTTGAACTGAACTGAACTGAAGAACTGTTATAAATTCTATATTTTACTTATTATTGGAAATTCCATCGTCCAAGGACCATCCTTAGGCCTTAGGCACCCAATTTCTACTCAGTATAATCTCAGGACCCCTTGAGAATATATAACACCACTGATTTGTATTTATGTTCCAAAATGGATAATTCTAATATATAACATAATCACATCATATGGTCATTATCTCCTTGCTCAATCATTGTTTTACTCCCAAAAGGACTTCCAAATCATTTGTACATCACCAAAGAACCAATTTCCAGGAAACATGGATCAATATATAGGAATTTCTCATCCTTCGAGGACCTATCAGTTCAGCAGTTCAGTTCAGTTCGAACTGGATGAACTGCCAATTCTCCATATGCCTGAACTGAACTGAACTTTTCAGTTCAGTTCAGTTCAGTTCAGTCAGTTCAGGTTCAGTGAGTCAGTTCAGAACTGAACTTTGGCATCACTAAATACTATTGCATACTCCTGCCCTCGCATAGTGCCTAAGCTCTCACTTAAGTCATCTTGCAAGTCTTAGTTCTTCATAGGGATTGTCGTGGGTAACCCTGGGGTATCTCAACACCAACCCTTACCCGTACCCCAGTGACCCCTACCTGCCAAACCCGCGGGTTTACCTGTCAAAATAAGCCCAAAAACACCCCAAACGATCCAGAAATGAGCAAGATATGTACTAAACAATAGTTACTATTGTTTTGGTCATATGTTAAGTTCTAGAACTCTGTTCCAGAATATCGGTCGGAGTAACGGAACAGATCCATGGAACGGAATAGGACTTAGCCTCAGCTTATGTGCTGTGCTACCCAGAACCTTCGTGTCCTTATTTCAGAGTGAGAATGGAAACAGAGTGGAACTGGAAGTTGCAAAGAACTTAGAGGAAGAACAAGGAAGGGAAACTAAGTTGATATTCGAACTAAGGAAAAAACATACAAGTTTCGAGTACTTAAATATAAAAGGAATAGCAACTGAAATATAGAATATAAACATAAGTGCTGTGTTCTGCTCCTGGAGAAAGTCCTGCATTCTTGGGTGAATAATCCATGGCAGGTATGCTGACTGATGGTGGGAAGGATGATGACAAAGAATAGTGGTAGTGGTGAAGAAGTGGTAACGGGTTTGGAGTATAGACAGGCCTCAGTGTATATGCTGTGCTACCCTAAACCTTCGTGTCCTAATTTTGGAGTAAGAATGGAACAGAGTGGAACCAGAAGTCGCAGGGACTTAGAGAAAGAATAAGAGAGGGAAACTAAGTTGATATTTGAAACTGAGGAAAAGGTACAAGCTTTGAGTACTTAAATAGTAAAAGGAATAGCAACTGAAATATGGAAGATAAATATAAAGTGCTGCACTCTGCTCCTGGAAAGTCCTGCATTCTTGGGTGAATAATCTGATGCTGGTGTGCTGACTGATAATGGGAAAGTGATGACAAAGATGTGGTTGTTATGGTGAAGATGAGGGAAACGGGTTTGGAGTAAATCTGGAGGAGCTGGAATGATATGGGAAATCTTCAGAGCTAGTTGTAGGAAGGAGTATTCCGGATGTAAGGGAAAACATGTAATTCCAGAGGAGCTGGCATGACATGGAAAGGTCTCAGAGTTGGATGTAGGAAGAGTAATCCGGATACAAGGGAAAGTACTGGAACAAAGCATGGACTACTGGAGACAACTCTGATGGAGCTGGACCAGAGTAATGTATAACGGAATGTAACAGTCCCATGTGTCGAAGGGTGTCAACAAGCTCAACAAATGTCTCATAATGCATCCCCAACTCACATCAAATTTGTTCTGGATGCCTGGTGAGCAATTATGTCACCCAAGCTGCACTGGTGAGGATAGATGTATGATAAGGTGCAGGATGTTTCCTGCCTGTCCTTATTTGGTGTGATGGGTGGAATAAAGCAAGGGAACTGGTTAAAGTGATGCTGACTAGGAGAACTATTGATTAAGCTGGATATGAAGCCAATAGCGCATAGCAAGAGGGTCTTCAGCAGGTTCCATTGACAAGATCAAGTGTTAATCCATCAATCAGATCAGATCAATTTCAAACTTTGTATGGCCTTGCCATCTCAAGCTGAGAAAAATATGCTGTTATTTGTTTATATTTCTTGAAATAACAGCATCTGAGCAAGCTCTAAGTCAGTTATATTATAGCTTAATGATGGCAGCTGATGTGTCAGGGAACCTCCCTTTGGTCCTACCCTACACCTCCCAGTCTTACACATAGCACCACCCATCTATTGATCTCACCCATTATATGGTTACCCTATGCTACTGCCTAGCTCTACAGCACTACCTGACACCCTCTGTGTTAAGTTTAAAAACAAAGGAGTCACGTCGGAGTTACTCCGGAACGGAACCGGAACAGTAACCCAGAAAGGACGTTGGCCTCAGCGTGTGTGCTGTGCCGCCCAGCTCCTAAGGTGTCCTGATTTCGGAACGGAAGAGGAAAGTAACAAGTTGGAAGACCTCAGTGACTTAGAGGAAAAACAAGAGGAGGAAACTAAGTTGATATTCAAACTGAGGGAAAACATACAAGTTTCGAGTACTTAAATAAATAAAGGAATAGCAACCGAAATATAAAAGATAAATATAAGTGCTGCGTTCTGCTCCCGGAAAGGTCCTGCATTCTTGGGTGAATAATCCATGGCGGGTATGCTGACTGATGGTGGGAAGGATGATGACAAAGAATAGTGGTAGAGGTGAAGAAGTGGTAATGGGTTTGGAGTGACGTCGGAAGAGTCGGAATGATATGGAAAAGTCTCGGAGTCGGACGTAGGTGGAGTAGAACCGGAAACAAGGGAGGGTACTGGAAAGGAGTACGGACTACCGGAAACAACTCCGTCGGAGTCGGACCGGAGTCACGTATGACGGAATGTAACACTCTGCCACCATGTGACATCCCATCATGAGCTTACTACCCAAGTCTACCCTAGCACCTACCCTTACCTGTCTCCCAGACCTAGATCTGTAGTCTTAGTCATTATGCCTTAGTCATGAGCCTGGTTAGCTATCCACTTAGTAGTTTAATATTACATGACTGATCCTTATCACTATACACACACATACATACAAAGTGCACAGACCATGTACATTAGTATAAATAGTCAAGGTGCAGATATTGGTTCTGCACCTTGGTCAATAACAATGTACAGGGCTTTGTTAGGGGATACCTTATTGTATCCCCTAGGTATGCTTAGCTATGTTCTGCATTCACTTTACTCTATGTTTGTATTACTAGCCATGTTCCCTGACCTACCCTTTATGGACTTCCCCTTATTGTAGTAGTAGTTGACCCTTCGCCAATGACATTGTGAGATGTCAGTTCTATTCTCGCCGTATATCACATGCACCCTGCCTTCTATTATGTACTAGCCATATATAGTTGTATTTGCTCACACACATGTAGTATAAAGGTGAAAGGTAGTTATCAAAGATAACTACCTTTGAATTAAACTTGGTTCCCGGGTTCCCTCATTGCCCTAACAGGCTTGGCCTGTCTTGGATTATCCTTGACATGGTTATCCTCTAACATGATGGTGTCGAGTTGTTCTGGTTTGCCAAACCTTACCACACATACCTAATTAGTCAATCTCAAATATTTTAATCCATAGTATCAAATAAATTAGTAAATATTAAGGAAATATTTGAGTGACTATATCTCCCTCCCCCCCAAATCTGGTGGGTCTCCTGCAAATACTGAGAAAGACATGTAGCTATTTTTAAGATAGTTCCAAATGGGATCCATGTATTTTAGGGACCTACTGGCGTTTGGGGGGAAACTCAAATATTTTTATAATGTTTATTTATTTACTTGATGTTACAAATTAAAATATTTGAGATTGACTAATTAGGTATGTGTGGTAAGGTTTGGAAAACCGGAAACAGCCCAACACCATCAGCTGCCATCAATAAGCTATAATATAACTGACTTATGGCTACTGAACAGACCCTAAGTTATGTAGGTTTGCAATTAGGTATTGTCACAGGTTTTTCAACCCCTGTGGGTTGGCAGGTAAAGTACAGTGGGATATAGGTATGGGCACAGATTTCTGTACCTGCCACCTACAGAATGAGCCTTAGATCATTAAGAATTGGAGGAGATATGACCAAAATGATAGTAAGTATCATTTAGCACATATCTCCCTTATTTCTGGGCTGTTTTGGATGTTTTTGGGCTTGTTTTGCCAGGTAAATCTGTGGGGTCAGCAGCAGGTACAGGTGGGGTACAGGTTGGTGCCAAGTTATCCTGGAGTTACCCACAATAATCCCTATTTGTGATGGCATCAAGGTGCATCATAGCACTTTGGGACACTTGACCAGTGCCTCTTCTGTTTCTGAACAACCCAGGGTTGCCACCTCTTCCCAGTTAGCCCAATAAAGTATGTGCTAAGACTTGCTTCTCACAAGCTCAGATGGATTAGTCAGCACAATATAGTTCATACCATTAGTTTTCTCTCTTTTCCTTACTTGTTTGGAAGGTGCTAGACCTGCACTGGCCAAACATGAATTAATATCATCAACTACTATTTACTGAGTCCAATAAATTCCATCACCGGTCTCCTCCCTCCTGCATATCTTCATTGTTGTCATCAGCTCTCCATAATAACTTTGAAGCTTGAATACTACCATCACATTTCAAATATTCTCAAGGTTACTGCTGACCTGTTCTCTGGTGTCAGACTTGAATTGTGGCTCAACCACTCAGTGTTCAAAAGAGGATGCCTCAAATGGTACCTATTATGATGTTCCCATGATAAAAAGGGCAATATATCATATTGTGGCTTGTAGATCTACAGTCAAATATTTTTGTTGACTTTGTTTGTCCACAACTGTAGTTGCTCCATACATTGCTTTGAAGTGATACATATTAGTAATGTGAGGAACATTTTGTTGAATTTGTGATGGCGTAAAGAACTAAAACTTGCAAGATGACTTAAGTAATAGAATAGCTTAGGCACTGTGTGAGGGCAGGAGTATGCAATAGTATTGGTTCACACCAATAAGGAGTCACCTCCTTATCGATGTGCTTAAATATGCTACAGGCTGTGGCTGTACTAATGATAGTAATCTACAAGCTGTATCTGCTATTGGTCAACATACTACTATGCGATTATGATGCAATATGACATGACTAGCATGTAATGTAACTAGAATATTCCAACATGCTCCTCAAGCTAGCCAGGATTAATGTGGAGCATAGGAAAGACAAAAAACATACTAAGGAGTCCAAAACTTTCCAAAAATATACTAACAAGCATCACCAACTTACTAACTGGAGCATTGGGAAGGGATGTGGAGCTTTCTTATGCTACAGGCTGTGGCTGTACTAATGATAGTAATCTACAAGCTGTATCCACTATTGGTCAATGTACTACTATGCAATTATGATGCAATATGACATGACTAGCACATAATGTAACTAGAATATTCCAACACATTTATCAAACCATCTGCCAGATTGCCTAATTGTCCAATGCAGATAATAGATATGTATAAATGAGCAGTGTGGGATTCCATCTCAATGGCAATCTGGAGTGCAGCAGCCAACCATCCAAATCCACCAAGAGCTCCACCATTGGTGCAGTGATAAGACTTTGGAAAAGAAATTCAATTGAGAATGGTACTTGTCCTTTCCTAGAGATCCAAATGTCATAAAGCTTCATCCACCCAAATGTGGAATGAAAGAATTGATGCAGTTTCTTGCACATATCCTCATCTAATGATCTTGACTCAAGGACCACCTTTCTAGTCATGCTATAAATGGGGACATGGATGAATGACTCAATGTCATGCTGAGGCTCATGCTCAATAGACTTCTTTGTTATAATGGCCTAGGGATTGTCACAGGTAACCCTGAGGTAATTTGGCATCAACCTGTACCCCACCTGCACCCACTGACCCTATGGCATCAAATAGGGGGTTTCTGCCAAGTAAAGCCTACTCTCTAACAAGGGCCAAAATCTGAAGACCCCAAAGTCATAAAACCAGTGGTCTGTAGGGATTGTTGTGGGTAACCCCCAGGGTAACTTGGCATCAACCTGTACCACCTGTACCTGCTGCTGACCCCACAGATTTACCTGTCAAAACAAGCCCAAAAACATCCAAAACAGCCCAGAAATAAGGGAGATATGTGCTAAATGATACTTACTATCATTTTGGTCATATTTCCTCCAATTCTTATCTGTTTTGAATGATCTAGGGCTTGTTCAGTAGGTGGTTGGTAAGAAATCTGTACCCATAGCTATACCCTACTGTACCCTACCTTCCAACCTGCAGGGGTTGAACAAGACTTTTCACTCACCCACCAGTCCAATCAGAATCCGATCGGACTCCAAGTAATCCGAGTAAAAACATCAAAAGTCCAAGTTCAGTCCAAGTTCAGTCCAAGTTCAGTCTGAGTTCAGTCCGAGCTGAGTCCAAGTCCAAGTAAAAAATTTCCTTTTTTGGAATCTTATGTAATCTACTCTGACCCACCATATGTGTGACAATCAAACAAATTTGATCGTGGTCTATGTAATGCGCTAGGTTGTAGATTTCCTTTTTTAATTTTTTGTGCCACAGGTGGCCGCCTGGGCCACAACGCGCTTTGACTGAACACTTTATCCATTGTCACATTTTAGTATATATAGTAGAGTAACTCAAGTCATCTTCTTCGTGTTCTCAACTTTTATCTTACAACATAGCTCGTTATCGAGCTCTATATTCTTTCACAGTCACCATTCCATGGCCTGACCTGCTTCGTGGTCCTGGTGGTCGTTTTCTTAGTCGAGCCCTTAGCGTTGGTCAAATTGATCCAGTGGCAACCGCTCCCGCTCCTATTTCCGTTGAGAACTTCCAGGCATTCCCTGCGCCACTCTCACCCTCTCTTTTTTCCAAGCCCAATTTTTCATCCATTCCCGAGATTTCGGATATGTCTGACCCCAGTACCTCCCAGGCTCCCAGGCCTGAACCTTCTTCTATCCCTCTTGCCAATCTACTGGAACTTGGAGCTCAGTCCAAGTCAGTAACCTTGACTATGGACGTCTTCACGTTACTACTTCAGCGCTTGGGGTCCCCAGCCGCTCCGACAAATGGGACCATCCCTTTCACCTTCCCTGCTCAGTCCCTCATCACTCCCCCTCCTTTTCATTCCTCCGCATCAATAATCCCTGCTGGTGAGTCCCTATATGACTTATTTCCCCTTGTCGAGACAAGTGCTGTCCTGGAGATCACGAGGCACTCGTTCAAACCCCTCGATCTTTTCAAACTCGATCCTACGTTACATGACAGGAATGCAGACTTAAAGACAACACTGGATTTGGATAACGGCTCCCTCACAGCAAAGGCACGCTCCGGGTCTCTTCGTGATTACCCCCAGTTTTCTTCCCTCCTCAAGCCCCTGATGGTATATTTTGATATACTTTCCGCTTATGCGGCTACCTCTGGAAATGTTGATGCAACCTATGCCATTGCCCAAGGAGCTTGCCGCTATGTTCAACATTTGTCAACGCTTAACCGCGCCTACAATTGGCATGCGGTACTTCAATATCATAAAGCATTCTTCCTTCTCCGTTGCCACGAGATGATGAAGGGCATCTATACGGGTTGGGCGCATTCTGATAATCAGTTGATGAACACTCATCTGTACCATCAGATCCGCTCCTCATCTTTCCCCTCCAGCTCTGGGAAAAACAACAGCCGTCCAGTTGTTCCTTCCACTTCGAAGCAGCTCCCAATTTCCCAGCAGACATGCTACTTTTTTAACAAAGGGTCTTGTACGACCTCACCTTGCACAGCAGGCCATATTCACAAATGCCAAAAATGCGATGACCCAAATCATGGGGCACACGCTTGCACTAAATCCACCTAGGTTTTTGGCAGAGCGAAATGTGGGTCTGGCTCTTCCACCATTCGCTCACGCCGTCTACCACTATCCGAGCCTATCAATTCTTCAGAATATTTACCTCCCTTTTCCCCATCCTTACCTCATTCTGATCTCTTCCCCCCCCCTTTCCATACCTCCTTTACACCCTAACACAGATCCTCGCTGCAATTTGCCAGTCCTGGGATCACCATCTCCAGTCCATGTGTTCACCCCTCTTGTCCATGACGCTTGGGCTTTTTACCTTGCTGACTACCCTGATAATAAATTTGTATCCACCCTTCTTCATATAATTCAATTTGGTGCAAACATTGGCTTTAAAGGGCCAGAGGTCATTCGCCCTTGCAAAAACCTGAAATCTGCCTTTGAGCATCATGAATTTATTGACTCATCCATTGAGTCTTTACTATCAAGTGGTCACATTCAGGGTCCATTGTTACAGCCCTCCCTTCCATTTCTCCGCTGCTCCCCGTTGGGTGTAGCTACTCGTAAACGATCCTCTAAGTTACGCTTGATCAATCACCTGTCTTGGCCGAAGGGTTGCTCGGTCAATGATGGCATTGCGGATTCCGAAGCTGTCATTTCATATGACATGTTTGAGTGTGCCGTTGATGATTTGATCGCCTCAGGGCCTGGTTCCTTGATGGCAAAACTGGATCTTAAGGATGCATTTCGTCACATCCCTATTCGGGCAGCTGACTGGCATCGCATGGGGCTTTTCTGGGATAGAAAGTTCTATTTTTGCCTAGTTTTAACTTTTGGGTTGCGTTCTGCACCCTACATTTTTAACCTGTTTGCAGAAGCGCTGCATTGGATAATACAGCGACATATACCTGCCCATCTTCATCACTATCTCGACGATTTCTTTTTACTTTTTAAACCCTCTGATACCTTGGGCTATTGTACAGCTGCAGTGCATTGGGTGATGGGTTTGGGTCATAACCTTGGTCTGAAGTTTCAGGATTCCAAGACTGTTTGGCCTGCAACATGTATTGAGTTCCTTGGTCTGGAATTGGATTCCGTGGCAATGGAAGCTCGCCTTCCTGCTGACAAACTTTCTTATCTCAAGGTCCTCCTTTCTGATTGGTCTCACAAATGGACAGCAGTTCTTCGAGAGGTACAGGAGCTTGTAGGCTTCCTACAATTTGCATCTCAAGTTATCCCCCGGTCCCGCTCTTTCCTGCGCCGCGTCATCAATTTCTCCATGAAATTCAAGTCACCTTTCTCCCGGCTCCACGTTCCATTGAGTGCCCATTATGATATCAGTTGGTGGCTGCATTTCTGTGGCCCCTGGAACGGTGTTCGTCTGCTAAATAAATCGAAACCATCTTTGAAGTTGTATACTGATGCCAGTGGCCGGAAAGGACTTGGGGGAATTTTTGATTCCCTTTGGTACTCTTCTCGGGCTCCCCGTCGCTTCCGTACCTGTGACATTCAGTTCAAAGAAATCTATGCTATTCTTCAGGCTATCCTCCGCTGGGGTGACCTTTGGAGCAGACATCACATCAAGATTTACTGCGATAACCAGGATGTGGTAGCATGGCTGAATTCGGGTACCTGCCGCTCTTCACATTCAATGCCAGTCGTGCGCTTGATCTCCATGATGGCTGCTTGTCTTGAATTTTCTTTTTCTTGTATTTGGATCCCATCTAAAATGAACATGCTCGCTGATGCAGCTTCTCGTTTCCAGTACAGCAAACTTTTCCAACAAGCCCCCTGGCTGCTCAAAGCATCCTCACCTCCGAAATCCCAGCTTATTGGTATGAAGCGCACTCTCACCTCTCTCGACGAGTCAGTTTCTACTTATGGCATGGTCTCGCATCCAGCACTCGGAAGACCTACTTGTCTGGTCAGCGCTCCTATATCAACTTCGTACGAGTCCGCCCATCCCTCCTCACTCAGCCAGGCCAGTTCATGCCAGCTACCCCTCAAGGAATACTCAAATGGGTTGCTTTCCTTGGCGACCATGGAATCTTGCCAAAAACAATTAAATCCTACATCTCCAGTGTTTGTTCCATGCATGTTGATGCAGGCATCCCGTTTGAAGCATGTGAGTCCCCCACTATCCAGCGGGTCATTCGAGGTATCAAACATTTCTATGGGGAACGGCAACGGAACCCAAAAATGCCCATCACCATCACCATTCTCCAGAAGCTTGCAGCTATCCCAGGTGACCTTGCCACTCTAGGTGATGCTAATTTCGACGCAGTGATCAAACTGGCCTGGGCCGGTTTTCTCCGCTGCGGTGAGTTCAGAGTTTCCGGCAAAGATACTTTTGATCCCACAGTGCACCTTACTCGCTCCGCCATTGAGTTCATTCCTGGAATCGAGGCTCCTACTCATATCCGCATTGTCCTTCCCAGCTCCAAAACCGATCCATTTCGCAAAGGCGTCTCCATCCTCGTTGCCCGTGCCCCACCCTCTGCAAACTCCACATGTGCTGTTGCAGCCATTCAATACCTTTTCCGGTTGTGCCCACAACCTCTTTCCTCGCCTCTATTTACAGATAACATGGGCAAGCCCCTGTCTCGTAAATTCTTTATATCATTTCTTAAATCTTGTCTCGCCCAAATCGGACTAGATTCCTCACTCTATTCTGGACACAGTTTCCGGCGAGGTGCGGCCTCATCAGCTGCTGCAGTTGGTTACTCAGACTACGAAATACAGCTCCTGGGTCGCTGGCGTAGCGACGCATACAAACTGTATGTGGATGTCCCTCCTGAACAAGTACTCCATCTCTCCTCTCGTCTTCATTTGGCCCTCGCGCTGGTTCAGCCTCCCGAGCCTCTGTCTCTTCCCTTCACCAGTCTGGTGGCTTGAGCTCGGCCCCTTTTTCCCATCTCGGGATTCTGGGCCGTGCGAGAGAGCTTTGGCGACCAATGAAATTATTCTTTGATCCCAAAATTCGCCGCGCAATTAGTAAACATAATTTTCTTCCGTTTTTCTTCTTTTTTCCACCAAGCTAAGACATAGATGTGACGATCAAACAAATTTGATCGTGGTCTATGTAATGCGCTAGGTTGTAGATTTCCTTTTTTAATTTTTTGTGCCACAGGTGGCCGCCTGGGCCACAACGCGCTTTGACTGAACACTTTATCCATTGTCACATTTTAGTATATATAGTAGAGTAACTCAAGTCATCTTCTTCGTGTTCTCAACTTTTATCTCACAACATAGCTCGTTATCGAGCTCTATATTCTTTCACCCCACCCTTTACCACTTTCCCTTGTTATTCTCTTCCTTTTTTTGTATTTACAGTCTCATATCTTGTATCTCGCCTATGCCGGCTTGAGCTCGGCCCCTTTTTCCCATCTCGGGATTCTGGGCCGTGCGAGAGAGCTTTGGCAACCAATGAAATTATTCTTTGACCCACCATATGCTTGAAATCATGCTTATCTGTGATCATGTGACCAATAGACTGTGTGGGAAGAGGACAAACATGGGTACAAACAAGTAGTCTAAGCAATTTACTTGGACTGAGTCTAAGTAAGTCCAATCAGAATCCGATGACACACAGTCCGATCAGATTCCAAGTAGTCTGAGCAATTTACTCAGACTGAACTCGGACTGGGCTCGGACTGGGCTCAGACTCAAAACTTGAAAATGGCTGGTGCTCCAGCCAAATTTGAGTCTGATTGGACTGCTCGGAATCCGATCAGAATCCAATCGGAATTAGTGGCTTAGTGTAAAGACCTCAGGTTGAAAAACCCATGACAATCCCTACAAAGGTGTTACAGCAACTATGAGCTTGCACTTGTGTTCAGTGCTAGGCAAATAGACCAGATAATTAGGGACTTTGTACAACTGCAATCATTATCCCACTGAGCAAGCTAGATAGATTAAGACTATATTGATACTAAGGTCAAAACTAAGGGAAGACCTAGCTAGAGGGATCACTCTTATATAGAGATAGGTAAGAGTACCATAGCAGTCTGCAGTCAATGGTCTGTGCTAGTAATGGTGCAATAGGAGGGAATGAGGCAGTAGGGTAAAGGAGAAGGAGAAGGAATAAGGAGGCCATTTAGTGTTAAGTTCGAGAACTCTGTTCCGGAGTTTCGGACGGAGTAATGGACGGAGTCACGGATGGAGTCACGGAACGGAGTCACGGAAAGGATAGGACTTAGCCTCAGCTTATGTGCTGTGCTACCCAGAACCTTCGTGTCCTAGATTTCGGAGTAAGACGGAGCGGAGCGGAACCAGAAGTTGCAAAGAACTTAGAGGAAGACCAAGAGTGGGAAACTAAGTCGATATTTGAACTGAGGAAAACATACAAGATTCGAGTACTTAAATAATAAAAGAAATAGCAACCGAAATATAGAATATAAATATAAGTGCTGCGTACTGCTCCCGGAAGGTCCTGCATTCTTGGGGTGAATAATCCATAGCTTGTGTGCTGACTGATGGTGGGAAAGTGATGACAAAGAAATAGTGGTTGTGACGAAGATGTGGGAATGAGTTTGGAGTAACGTCGGAAGAGCCGGAACGATATGGAGAAGTCTCGGAGTTGGACGTAGGAGGAGTAGAACCGGAAACAAGGGAAGGTACTGGAACGGAGTACGGACTTCCGGAAACCACTCCGACGGAGTCGGACCGGAGTAACGTATGACGGAATGTAACATTTAGCAAGCATTCCAGACATTCATAACAAAAGGCCTGCAATATTTCTACAGCCATGAACTGGGCTATTCCCTAGGGTTTAAATATTATTTAAATGATAGACAGCATCATAGCAAGGAGATAAATTTAATATCATTGCCATACCATGCATTAAGGATAGTATGTGACCTTACAGTGGGAGAAGTCCTAATGCCACTGGCCTGTATACAGGAGGGACCATTATCTTTTTTATGTTGTCAAGGGAGGAGCATTTGACACAAGCAAATTCCAAATCCATCAAGAAACCCTCTGTGCCTGCCTCAGGTAGTGTTTCTGCTGAGAGCATAATATTACTGGCACTTATGTTGTGATGCAGAATACCCTGATTATAAAGGAACTCATGCACTGCACACAATCAAGTCATTCAAAGAAGTGAGCAACAATATGAAGGACATGTACCACTGAGTGCTGCATGTATTCCCTGAAGTAACTCTTTTTCTGAGTGATACTCTCAAAGTGGATGCCCAAGACTTTTAAAAAGTAATCAATGTAAAAGAATATCTCCTCCCTTGATTTTGTCACCTAGAGACCTAGGGTTGAGTTACACAGATTATGGGCCATTATTTTCTCTCCAGGAAAGAGAACATCAGTGCCTTGGTGTAGTTTCACCAGGGCAGGATAGTCACTGTGGATTGACCTATATATCATGGTTTTAGAGAAATGAGAAGTATTTCACCATGTATTTTTCAAAACTAACACTGGACCTGTACTGTTCTCTTGCACCAACCAGACAGATGTGCCTCATCCAAGGCAAGGAGACTAAGGTCCAGATTGGGAGGCCAACAGTGTACCAGGAAGGACCACTAGGACCTCCTATTATCATGAATGTTGGGAAATCTTTGGGTGCATTGTGACCCAAATGTTTCATTTGGTTTCTCCATATTTTGTGCTGCTGATCAGGTAAAGTAGTGGCTGTTGGGGTCTTGACCAAGCTCTATGGATGATAAATGACAAGTCAGGGACTGAATAACACAGATGAATATCTCAGTGCCCTGCCACATGTTGTGAATGGGAGAGAATACAACTCTGGCACAGTCAAAGATAGCAACACAAAATTTAGAACTGAAGATAAGGAGCCCAACTGAGAAGAGCTGAAAAGGTCAAGCAGAGAGATGAAGTTGAGCATAGTCTGCAGCCTGACAGACCACTAGGAATTGTCATGGGTTTTTCAACTCCTGTGGGTTGGCAGGTAGGTACAGTAGGGTATGGGTACAGGTACATATTTCTGTGCCCACTGCCTACAGAATGTGCCCTAGATAATTCAGAACAGATAAGAATTGGAGGGGGTATAACCAAAATAATAGTCACTATCATTTAACACATATCTCCCTTATTTCTAAGCCATTTTGAGTGTGTTTAGGCACATTTTGATGTGTAAACCTGTGGAGTCAGTGGGCATGGGTCCCTGTGGGTGGGGTACAGGTTGATGCCAAGTTACCCTGGGGGTTACCCACAACAATCCCTACAGACCACTGGTTTCATGACTTTGGGTCTTCATATTTTGGCCCTTGTTGGAGAGTAGGCTTTACTTGGCAGAAACCTCCTATTTGATGCCAGAGAACATGTTCCATTCCAGAAGTGATTTCAGTCAAGGACAAACACTCAAATATGCCAAAATCAGGGGTGCCTTTAGGAAATCCCTAAGTACTTAAATCTACTTTCAGATCTGTCAAGTCCATAGACTTGAAAGAATGTTTGGGTAGAGTGCTGGACAAATCATAGAAATTTGTCACATGTCAAAATATGGATCTCTATTCCAAAATGATGGTTAACAATGCTCTCAACTGCAATGATCAATGATGTACCAAGGGTTTATTGTTAGGGCAACTGCAACACCTAGTGATTGACAAGGGGGTTTCAGATTCCTGCAGGTTAACAGGTCAGGTACAGATGGGTATTGGTACAGATTTCTGTAGCCACCACCTACAAAATCAGCCCTTGTTACATTCCGTCATATGTTACTCTGGTCCAGCTCTGTCGGAGCTGTCTCCGGTAGTCCATACTCCATCCAGTGCTTTCCCTTATATCCCAAACTACTCTTCCTATGTTCAACTCCGAGACGTTTCCGTGTCATTGCGGCTCCTCCGTCTATACTCCAAACCCGTTACCACTTCTTTGCCACTACCACTATTCTTTGTCATCATCCTTCCCACCCTCAGTCAGCATACCTTCCATGGATTATTCACCCAAGAATGCAGGACTTTCTCCAGGAGCAGAACGCAGCACTTATATTTATATTCTATATTTTGGTTGCTATTCCTTTTATATTTAAGTACTTGAAACTTGTATGTTTTTTCCTTAGTTCGAATGTCAACTTAGTTTCCCTTCCTTGTTCTTCCTCTAAGTTCTTTGCAACTTCCAGTTCCACTCTGTTTCCATTCTCACTCTGAAATAAGGACACGAAGGTTCTGGGTAGCACAGCACATAAGCTGAGGCTAAGTCCTATTCTGTTTGGTGGATCCATTCCGTTACTCTGTCCGATATTCTGGAACAGAGTTCCAGAACTTAACAGCCCTAGAACATTCAAAACAGATGGGAATTGGTGGAGATATAGCCAAAACAATATAAAATATTGTTTAGCACATATCTTGCTCATTTCTAGGTCATTTTGGGTGTTTTTGGGCTCATTTTGATGGGTAAACCCACAGGTTTAACAGGTATTGGTCAGTGTCAAGATACCAAAGGGTTAAGCCTGCCATTCACTAGCAACACTGACTCAGTCAAGCTAGCAGGAGATCCTAAATTTAGTATATTATAAGTGTCACTACAGCTAACTCACTTAGCAGGGGATCTTAAAATGAAAAGATAGGGATCCCTGATAAGGTGAGAAGGTATTTAAGTACAGATATGGACATAACAGACATATGAAAATACATAAATAAATAATATGAGAATAAAATAATAAAATAGTAAAATAAAGTTGTAAGTTCAGTTTGGGTTGGACCTGATCAGAAACCAGGGTACAGTTAGGTCCAATCAGAAAAATGGAAAATGAGGAGGTGCAAGAAATCAGGTTTGTTGATGAGGTGGGATGTAGATACTTGGGAGTCAAGTTGGGGCTGGGTTCAGGTTCAGGCCCAGGCCTGATTGGGAGTTGGGAGTTGGGCTTGAAATCAACTGTCCCCTAACATTTATACATATTGTTTTCCTCAACTGTTTTATTCACACTCCTAACCATAGATAGGGATTGTTGTGGGCAACCCTGGGATAACTTGGCATCAACCAATACCCAGCCCAAAAAGACCCATACTGTCAGGGGACCTCCCTTAGGTCCTACCCTATGCCTCCCAGCCTACGCATAACACCATCCATCACCCAATCTCACCATTGTATGACAACCCTACATTATTGTCTATGCCTATGGCACTACCCTGTACCATCTGTCACTATGTGACGTCCCATCATGAGCTTCCTACAGAAGCGCACCCCTTTACTGTCTCTTCAGCTCTGTCCTGTATGTCTTAGTGTTAAGTTCGAGAACTCTGTTCCGGAGTTTCGGACGGAGTAACGGACGGAGTCACAGAAAGGATAGGACTTAGCCTAAGCTTATGTGCTGTGCTACCCAGAACCTTCGTGTCCTAGATTTCAGAGTAAGATGGAGCGGAGCGGAACCGGAAGTTGCAAAGAACTTAGAGGAAGACCAAGAGTGGGAAACTAAGTTGATATTCAAACTGAGGAAAACATACAAGTTTCGAGTACTTAAATATAAAAGGAATAGCATCCGAAATATAAAATATAAATATAAATGCTGCGTTCTGCTCCTGGAAGGTCCTGCATTCTTGGGGTGAATAATCCATAGCTGGTGTGCTGACTGATGGTGGGAAAGTGATGACAAAGAAATAGTGGTTGTGACGAAGATGTGGAAATGAGTTTGGAGTAACGTCGGAAGAGCCGGAATGATACGGAGAAGTCTCGGAGTTGGACATAGAAGGAGTAAATCCGGAGGCAAGGGAAAGTACTGGAACGGAGTACGGACTACCGGAGACAACTTCGATGGAGTCAGACCGGAGTAACGTATGACGGAATGTAACACTTAGTCACTATGCCTTAGTCATGACCCGGATAGGTACCTGCTTAGTAGTGTAGTATTACATGACTGATTCTTATCACTATACAAACAAGTACATACATAGTGCACAGACCATGTATCTTAGTATAAATAGTTAAGGTGCAGATATAGGATCTGCACCTTGGTCAATAACAATGTTTACGGGGTTATCCAAGGAGCATAAGTGTAAGGGCAGCTTGTTCCCTAACACATACCAGCTGATTCCACAGGTTTACCCATCAAAACAGGCCCAAAAACACCCAAAATGGCCCATAAATAAGGGAGATATGTGCTAAATGATAGTTACTATCATTTTGGTCATACCTCCTCCAATTCGTATTCTCCTTGAATGATCTAGGGATCATTCTGTAGGTGGCAGGTACAGAAATCTGTACCCGTACATGTATCCTACCTGCCAACCCACAGGGGTTGAAAAACCCATGACAATCCCTAATCATAGAAGAAAAAGAAGCCTCATCATCCACTCCAGCTCTTCAATGGGCATGCCAATTACCACAGCAGTTATCTTGTCAGGTTGGCATCTGGCATCAAGCAAGTCCTGATCCATTGTGAATGCCTGTGAATAGTTGACAACAAATTGAGGAGAGATGCAGTCCATGTTGGAATAAGCTTAGTGATCAACACATTAAGCCATAAAAAATAATGTAGCACAATACTATAATTTTGCATTTGACCTTGGTGAGCTTGTGAGGGAAACAGATGAGTAGGTAAAGCAATAACTAGCTACTATATATACTTAGTAAGATAACATGGAGTAAACTATGAAGAAAACAATAAGAGTACTTAAAATAGAAAGCTCAGCACACATCAGTAAATTCAGGCTCTGCTATGCACCATTATGTAGTGCTATATATTGTTATACTGCTGTACCATGGGTCCCCTCAGTCTGTAGCATCCTGCAGACATTCCATAGTACTACATAGTGTCACATATAAAATTCATAGTACTCCATAGCACTTCATAGTAAGCTCAAATGTTTATTTATTTTATTTTCTTATTCAATATGAAGTAGATTGGAACAATATTAGTAAATAACCACTACATATATTAAAATAATTGTTCTCAGTGATGAGTAGTTGAGAATGACACTATGATTAGTGTTCTAAATGGTATTAAATGAATGTAGTAATATATATAATAGATATATAAAAATGGTGACATACCTCAGCAACAAGCAGTTGAGAACAATGCTGAGGTGTGATGTGACAAAATATGTAACAAAAGAATGTGTATGAAAATGGAAAGAGACCATAAAGTATTTTCTAAGTAATTTCAACACTCCCACTTGGTTGAGGTTCCATGCCTAACAGGTGAATGAAATATGAGTGTTTTTTGCCCATAATAGCTTTTGTTAATCCATCAGCTGTCATATGTTTTGTTGGAACATAATCAAGATTTATTTGCCCATCCAAAATTGTGAAATGGATGAAGTGATAATGAAGTTGAATATGTTTTTTTTGTGGTTGATCCCCAGGATTTTTTGCCAACACTATTGCACCTTGGTCATCTCCTAACAACATAGTTGGTTGCATTTGTCAAAATATGAGTTGTTCAAGTAAGTTTCTTAGCCAAATAACTTCTTGTGTTGCTTGGGTGCAGGCCATATATTCCACTTCAGTTGAAGATAGTGCAGGTGACAACTGCAATTTGCTGCTCTAGCTTACAGCCAAGCCACACATTTTGAACACATATCTGCCTGTTGAGTGATGAGTGTCTGTTTCTCTGGCCCAATCTGAGTTGGTATATCCTAGGATAAGTGTTGATAGTTCTTCTTCATTGTCTCCATGAAAAACTAGCCCTAAATCTTTACTTCCTCCTAAACATGTATTGCTTGTTGCCAGTGTACTAATCCTGGATTCAAACTGAACTTGCTCAATGCTCCCACTGCAAATGCTATATCTGGTCATGTACCAAGCATTGCATACATTAGTGTTCCAATAAGACTATGATAAGGGTATGAACACATCATTTCCTTTTCAATATCCCTTTGTGGGCAATCATCCTTGGATAATTTGATCGCTGAGCTTAATGGAGTTGGATGTGAATGGCCATCTGCAACATTGTATCGTTCTAATAATTCTTGGATCTATTGGGTTTGGAAGAGTTGGATGGTTTGGCAATCTCAATTATAAATGACTTTGTGTCCTATGATTTGCTTTATTGGGCTGTTTGGCCATGACAGAACAATTGCTTCCAAGTAATCCCATGTCATCAACATACACTTCCAGGAAACAAATTACATCTTTGTTTTAGTATACATAGATGCAAAATTCAGCATAAATGCATTTATAACCAATCTTTGCAAGTTCTGTATTGAGTAGGTTGTTCCAGACACAAGAAGCTTGTTTTAAGCCATAGATAGAACAAAGCAATTTTACCACTTTTCCAATGTAGGTGCCACATCCTTCTGGAAAACAGAGATAAAACTCAACCATCTAGTAGACCATTGGGAAAAGCTGTTTCCACATCCAAATGGTTGAAATAGAAGTGGAGTCTTACTGCTAAACCACAGAGGACATGAATTAAAGTGAGTTTTACAACTGGAGCAAAGGTTTTGTCAAAGTCAATTCCACACATCTGGTAATAGCCTTTCACAACTATTTAAGCTTTGTAATGTGCTCATTTGAACCATCAGCATTGCATTTAATTCTGAAAATGAATTTTGCATTGATGGCTTTGTGGCCAGGAGGAAGGGAATCTTGTTCTTCAAACATACCCATATTTTTTAGCAACTTCAATTCTGATTAGCTTCATTCCAATCTTCTGCAATTTGGACAGCTCATTGCCTCAGCATATGTTTGTGGGTCTTGTGAAAAACTTGAAGAGGCCACTGATGCTGCATAGGCTCAAGCTATCTCTGTGTAGGCTGCTAAAATTTCCAGATCTTCCAATAAAATAGCTTGTCACAAACTAAATATGATACATTCAGACATATGCGGTCCACTTCCCTTTAGTATTGCAGGAAAGTGATACTCTATTACTTTCACAGATGATAACACTCACCACACCTGGCTGTACACATTACAACATAAGAGTGATTTTCTCACAGCATTCAAAGAGTTCAAGACAATGGCTGAAAACCAAGCTGGCCAAACAATCAAAGTCTAACTGAAATTGAATTGCTTGGACCACCCCCTGATATTGAAGGCCTACATACTCGTCAACTCCCAGAACACTCCTCCACAAATTCATAACCTGGTACAACCTTATCAATCACCACCTCCACTTTAAGCCCCAGTTCCATCTAGCATTCGCTGTGACCTTGAGACGCCGACACAGCGGCCAAGAGATTAGGTAAGCACGGATGCTGCCGTCTTTGGGACGCTCGTCACTCGCGTGACACCTTCGGCACCTGCCAACCGACCCCCTTCTCCTACCGTGCTTGGTCCCTCTGCTGCATCGCTCGATCGGCGGGCCCCCGTCGAGTCACCATCGTCTTGGTGGGCGGCAGCAGCGGCCGTCACAGCCTTCTCGACACCCCTCCGCTCTCTCCTGCCCTTTACAGTAAGAAAAGGTCTCCGAATCAGGCCTTCCCTTCCCCGGCGTCTCCATTCCACGGACGCGATAGCGCATACGGATATCTGGTCGCTTGCTGCTGCTGTCAGAGGCTGCTGCTGCTTGACGCAGCACACTATCCATTACCCCAGCTCAGATGCCCATGGTAACATGTACGTATCTTGCCAATGAATCGTGTTTGTTCGTTCACTTACTCTTTTTTTCATACAGATAAACGATGCGTGCTCTAGTTAGGTTGGTCCTACTCTCCGGTCGTCAAAGTGAATCACTTCATTTTCTGTATATTCCACCTCTTCCTGTTTCCGTTATCCTGTGCTCACCACTGGAGATAGACTCTGTCAGGTCAAGTCAAGGAAACCCAGCCACTTCCCTGCCGGTGCTCGATTTGCACCTGCTGTGGCTCGTTTGGCTGTGGTCGTCGAAGATTTGCGACCGCGATGCGCTCCAGCTGCCGATGTTTCTCCTGCGGTAAAAAAATCAGGACTGCCACCACCACCACCACCTTCACCTTCCCATCCCTTGACCTCGAAACGTTCATCATTGCCTCTGCCATTTTCCCTGCTGTCTTCCACGTCTTCATCGTCCTTACCATTTCCTTTCCACTCCAGTCCAACATCTGAGTTAAACGAAGGCTTTCTCCCCCCGAGCAATCGAGAAGAGCATGGACGATCGTTTACAAGCAGCCCAGGCGGCAGTAGGGGTAGCGGAGCCCACACTACAATCTCATCCGATTCATTTGCCATCAACCCGGCACCCATCAAGGAAACGAAATTTCCAGTTGCTACAACGAGCCTTCCCTGTGGTTCTGGTCCCATCATCAATGCGAAACGGCCCTTCCGTGAATGTGTGGTGGCTTTGATTATTTGGGATTTTGTGTTCGGGGTGCGCAGAAGGTTTTGCGTCGCATCGTATAATGCCAATGGCTTTATAGTATTTTAGTCACCAATTTGTTTGTCGCCAATAAAAAATAAAATGAGAATCTACCGAATACAACATTTGCAAAAAAATGCCCTCCCATAAGATACTATTAAATTTCTTCCTCAGCAATTGCGAGGTTTTCCAGTTAAAGTTATCCACACAGAATTTGACAAGTTCGACGATGCAAGGCTCCTTGGATTTCCACGAGGAGGTGTCAGGTATGTTTTGAGGGGTTGACCATGAGGTGAGAGGGTCAACGTAGAGTTGGATTATATCCCGGTTGGGAAAACTGTCGGGGATTTGTCCCGCCAGCTGAGGTTGGCGACTGTGCAACATACCTCTTGAGTTGCTTTCAAGTTCATGTTGCAGTTCAATGCGCCATCGAAGAAGGAAGTCATCAAATGCTTTGCCTTGGAAATTTTGCGCAGCTTCAAGAAGCTCGTCTCCGAAACCGCATCTCGCAAGACCAAAGGCAGTCGCACTGCCACACTTCTCAATCCCCTGGTCATAGTCACCACCACATAATAAAGCAAATAGAATAAATCCACCCCACGATAGCGATACTGGTCCTTGTGGGTCTTCTAGTGCTTCAGAGGTGTAGACTATGACCTCATTCTCAAACCGCTTTTCCTTGCTTGGGATGCTGCCAATAGCACCAATGCGTAGTGGAGACAAATTTTAGCCAATTGCAAAACAAGTGGGCCGTAGATATAAACTCACCTTCGAAAAGTAAGTTGTGCTCCAAATACGATTATGTCACTATCAGTTGTAATCACACCATCAATGAGACCAAGCCTGTAGTGATGTGCGGGCTCAGGCCGGGCTCAAATGCCCGGGCTTGGGCTCGGCTTGACCAGGCTCAGGCTTCCAAAAAAATCAAGCCAAGCCCAAAGCCCGAAATAGGGCTGGGCCAGGCTGGGCCTGGGCTCAAGCCCGGGCTAATTATTTAAAAATGTCATTTTGTCGTAGAATTTGCATTGATAGCTATTAATCTATTAATTACTGTCTGAATCAGACTCTTCTATATCAATTATAAGGCTATCCCAGCTTGAAGGGTCTTCAACATCAACCCAGTCTGAATTTCCATCATCTTCAGCAACCTCAAGGTCCAGTTCGAGAACTGAGGTTGGCGGTGGCTCCCGAAATAGTAAGTCTCGTCGAATCAGGCATTTCACAAACTGTAATGCCTCCACAACATCTGCCTTTAGGCGGTTACGACGCTTGCTGATGGTAATTCCCGCTGATGAAAATGCCCGCTCGCTAGAGACCGAGGATCCCATAATTGACAGATAATCCCAGGCCAGGGAAGCCCAAACCGGCAAGCGAGAGGAATTATTCTGAAAATAAATAAATAAAGAATAGTATAAAATATACAGATGGACGTACCCCCCACCACTGAGGAAGAGTCATACCACTCGGTACCTCATCTGTTTCTTTCAAGTACTGATCAAATTCTCGGCGCCAGGGTTCAGCCGAATCGGGAATGGAAGTCTGAGTCGCTTCATTCTCCTCATCATCTTCACTACTGTATTCCTCCATGAGCTTAGCCAACTTTTTATTTCCCTTGGTATTTGTAGTTTTTGGGGGTCCATTTTCACCGTAAAGTTCTTTGTAGCGAGTCTGAAACTAAATCAGGGTTAGAAGTTAGAACACAAAATTATAAATTTATGCATACAATCTCCTCAGCTGTCCGTATAACTTCTTTGAGAAGATCGGATGTCCAGTATTTCTTGAAGTGTGTCAGCTTCATGTCCGGATCGAGTACTAATACATGTCATGATAGATGTTTTAGAGAAATAAATTAAAGACGTACTCATGACGAATGTATAAGCATATGAGGTTGAAGTCTTATTATAATACTGCTCAATTTTTGCGGCAGCAGCTTCAATTGCTGGCAAAAAATGGCTGTATTTTGACCGCGTCGACCGAGAGCTCCAAGCTTTATGTAGTGCTTCTAGCGCCGGAAGACCAGTTTGGAGTGTGGGTATGCCTTCAGATGAAAAGGCTTGCTGAGCGAAGTCAGCTAACTTTGAGCAACGCAATAGTTCAAACCAATATCTCAATGAAAATAATAGTTACTCACCTCTAAAAGCTCAATTAAGAGTTTCACTCGTTGCCATTCTTCTTCTTTAATTTTCAGCGCATCAATCTTTGCCCTCTTCTTAAGATCGGGTTCTTGCCATCCAATTTCGTAGATAAATTCATCAAGAAACTGCCATGATTATTTTGTAAATTGCATGTTCCACAATATAGCTTTTTCGAAAAACTGACCTCTTTTAATTTACTTGCGCGGTGGAGCATGACATATGTTGATGACCAGCGCACTTTCATGTCGAGGAGAAGCATGAGCACGTCTTTATTGGCCTTAATTTGCAAATTTCTC